>JARGCV010000007.1:3660000-3842500 GCA_034064705.1 Bothrops alternatus | reverse complement strand
TTACAATCTCTTTTGCCTTGCCGCCCCACAACTAGGGGCATAGAGCAGGCTCAAGTCACAACTGCGAAACATTTACAAATTTAAATTTTCTTTTTTTGACAAAGAGGTAAAGAATTAAATTGGGAGACTAAGATGGCCATTTCGAGCTTGTTCTGCTCTCGTCAGTTAGCCATACCCCTTATGGGATTCGAACCTGGGCAGTTTAACATACTAGGCAGTGATTTAACCACCAAGCCACAGGCTCTCCTCCCTTCTTTGTCAGCCGAGTCAAGGGAATATATATACAGAAAGTTTTTCAGACAGATAAGTCTAATTAGATACACCTTGACATTTTTAACTGCTGTGCTGCAGTTAAACTTTTTACAATCTCTTTTGCCTTGCCGCCCCACAACTGTAAAAAGTTATATGGTATATTCATATTCTAATTCTATAAGACCCTATATGTTTGAGGCACTGACTTGGAAAATAAAGTATGAAGTTGATTTGTAATTTAGCTCCAAATTATAATTTCCTATTTTGATGAGGATGTTATCCATTTAGTCATGTCCAACTTTGACGATTCTATGGGCCAGGTCTTACTACATCTTCCAATCTTGTACTACTTCTTTAAGTTTTTCTATGCTCTGGCTGGTGTCAGCTTTGATGCTGTCCAGCCATTGTGTTCTTTGGCAGCCTGGCTTGCTTTGCTGCGAACTCTACTCAACATAGGTGTTTTCTCCAATGAATTCCCCCTCATGACATGGTCAAAATAAGTGAGAGACAATTTTGTGATTTTTTTCCCCTTCTTCTAGTGACATATCTGGTGTATTGTGCTCCAAGGAATACACAGGAACCTTCTCCACCACCACAGATCAAATGAGTCAATTTTCTTACTGGCTTGTTTTTTAAGGTCCACTTTCACAGGTAGCTATGGGGAACACAATAGGGTGGACTAACCAACATTTGGTTGCCAGGCTGATGTCATTGCTTTTTCATATCTGGCTCATGTTCATCATTGCTGTGAGAACCAGTACAATCTGACATTTTATTTCAGGGCTGCATTCAGGGCTATTGTTCACCTTAATGACCCATGACTGCTGTGCCAAATCTTCTACAAATCATATTGTGAAGTATGCAGATGACACGGCAATGGTGGGTCTTATCCAGGATGACAATGAAGATTCTTATAGAGAAGAGGTGAAAAGCTTTGGTGGACTGGTGCAATAAAAGTAACCTGGTTCTAAATGTTGATAAAACAAAGGAGATCATTGTAGATTTCAGAAAGAGCCGGCATAGTCATACTCCACTCAGTTTCAAGGATACAGCTATAGAGATGGTCAACAGGATTAAGTTATCTGGTGGTGCAGATAACTAACAATCTGAATTGGTCTCTTCACACGTCATCCTTAGTGAAATGTGCAAACCAGCATCTGCATTTCCTGCATCAGATGAGGAGAGCACATCTTTCTCCTTCTGTCCTGGCCACTTTTTACAGAAGCACAATTTAAAGCATTTTAAACAAACTGTATCACTTTCTGGTTTGGTGGCAGCAGTGCCTCAGATAGAAAGTCCATACAGAGAATGGTAAGGACAGCTGAGAAGATCATAGGAAGCTCCCTCCCTGGTATTCAGGATGCTGCTTATAAGCGCTATGTGCTTAGAGGTCAAAGCATTGTTAGAGACCCCACACATCCATTTTAGGTCTTTTTCTGTTGCTCCCCTCTGGGAGGAGGTTTTGAAGTATTTCTAGTAGGACTACCCAATTCTGTAATAGCTTTGTTCCCTATGTTATCCATCTGGTAAACTCGCAAGATTCACTTTTCTCGCCATGCACATGTATACATAACCTGAACTAAACTGTTGTTTCTCTGTGTCATATAATATATGTGGGTATATGCTTAATTCTGTATTTATTTATTTATTTGTTTGTTTGTTTGTTTTTGTCATATTTATGTAGTGTGTATCAGAGTTGGTGATCTTTTGAGAGCTGTATGCAACAAAATTTCATTTTAACATATGCTGATTAGTGTACATTCAAAGTAACAATAAAGTTTATTCTATTCTATTCTATTCTATTCTATTCTATTCTATTCTATTCTATTCTATTCTATTCTATTCTATTCTATTCTATTCTATGCTTTGAGTGATCTGCAATCTTAGGAAAGTCATTTTTCCCCTCTTATTCTGTCTCTTCACTGTCAATCTCTATTTTGACGTTTACATTCCTTGCAGTGGTCATAAGTCTGGTCATTTTAATCTTCAGAAAGAGACCAAAATTCTCTCTCTACTTTGATTTTCTTGATCAGATATTCTAGGCCCTCCTTGGTTTCTGAGATGAGAGTTGTATCATCAGCATATTGCAGATTGTCCATGTTTCTTCCTCCAATAAAGCAAATTAAATACATTTTCCTCTTACATGCCCAGCTACTTTTTTTGCTTATACATCAGCTGTCTCTCCACATGCATATTTTTTAGAATATTCTCAAATCTATTCCTGGCATGTATTCATAGAAGTAAATATTCAGTACTTGTGATAGTCCTCTTTTGTGGAATAATGATTCTGTGTCAGATGAGTAGAGAAGACCAACAGATAACGGAAAAAGCAGCAATCTGTCTGGCAAAAATAGCTACAGCATTCTTGCCTGTACTTATAAATATGCATGGACAGCATTAATTTCTTATTGATTTAATGTATGCTTTTGCCTTATATGGTTAACCTTTATATTTTTGCACATGTCCAGGTATGTCTTATAAAGGGTTTTGAAATGCTGACTGGTCACTTCCCCATTCTAGAATGTCCTGACATGCATACTGATTTATTAGCTTAGTCTCATTGTATATGACCTGTCCATTTTCAGATAACTGAGAAGACCTTTTTATTTGTCCCTACTCTTTGAATCGCTCTTGCTGTCTCATTGCAAGGAGATTTTAAATGTTACCTTTGCCTCTTGGAGTGGCTCCAGAAATAATGCTTCACATTGGGGTCATAACTTTCGAATCAGCTATAGGATATTCCAAGTTGAATGGATTTGTGATATAAAGTCATAATATGAAAGCATCCCTGAGTGGTTTTTTTACAACAAGGAGTGCTCATGTTGTCTTTTATAGGCAATAACAAAAGGAGATTCATATTTAGCTGAGGAAAGAACACTGCCACTCCTATTTCAAAAATTGCTGAACACCGTCAGATTGCTCTGATTGATATTTGACATGATTTACTGTCATACAGATTATCTCATTTTTGTCTTGCCAGCTGTCGGAGTCTTCTGCATAGAGCAATATAGCCCCAGGAGATTGAATGCTCATCTTTGGGAGTTATGCTCATCCTGCTCTCTATTCTGGCTATAGGAAAAACTATAAATCTGCATAATTTTCAGCTGGTTTTAATTATTATGTAATTTTAGTGCTGATCTTTCTTTCTTTCTTTCTTTCTTTCTTTCTTTCTTTCTTTCTTTCTTTCTTTCTTTCTTTCTTTCTTTCTTTCTTTCTTTCTTTCTTTCTTTCTTTCTTTCTTTCTTTCTTTTCATGACCAGACAGCTTACAAATGAAAACAACAAAAGACAACATTAATATAGATAAAATAAATGATTAAAGTTATTACAACTGATTAACCCCAAAACACAATTTAAAGAGAGTGCTAACCAATAACTCACAACTCATATTTTAATATTACTTTTAATCTGGGAGGCTTTTTAAAAAAATGTTTTACATTTTCTTTCTTGTGCTACCTGCCTTGTGGAAACAAAAAGCATTATCTGCTTTTTGCAGATGACACCAAGCTGGCAGGAATAGCCAACACTCCAGAAGACAGGCTTAGGATACAGGAGGATCTGGACAGATTTGAACACTGGGCGCTATCTAACAAAATGAAATTCAATGGTGAAAAAAGTAAGGTTCTACATTTAGGCAAGAAAAACCAAATGTACAGGTATAGTATAAAGGGTACTTTGCTCAATAGTAGTAACGGTGAGAGGGATCTCGGAGTCCTAGTGGTCAATCATTTGAATATGAGCCAGCAGTGTGCTGCAGCTGCCAAAAAAGCCAACACAGTGCTAGGCTGCATTAACAGAGGGATAGAATCAAGATCACGTGAAGTATTAATACCACTTTACAATGCTTTGGTAAGGCCACACTTGGAATACTGCATCCAGTTTTGGCCACCATGATGTAAAAAAGATGTTGAGACTCTAGAAAGAGTATAGAGAAGAGCAATAAAGATGATTAGGGGACTGGAGGCTAAAACATATAAGGAACGGTTGCTGGAATTGGATATGTCTAGTTTAATGAAGAGAAGGACAAGGGGGGACATGATAGCAGTGTTCCAATATCTCAGGGGCTGCCACAAAGAAGAGGGAATCAAACTATTTTCCAAAGCGCCTGAGGGCAGGACAAGAAGGAATGGGTGGAAACTAATCAAGGAGAGAAGCAACCTAGAACTAAGGAGAAACTTCCTGACAGTGAGAACAATTAACCAGTGGAACAACCTGCCTCCAGAAGTAGTGAATGTTCTAACACTTGAAGTTTTTAAGAAGAGACTGGACAGCCATTTGTCCGAAATGGTATAGGGTTTCCTGTCTGAGCAGGGGGTTGGACTTGATGACCTCCAAGGTCCCTTCCAACTTTATTATTGTTATTGTTGTTGTTGTTATCTATATCAAATAAATAAGTTGCTTTCAAAATATTAAAATGATGCATAATGATACAAAAAAAGCTAAATTATATAAATGTATACGTTTCGAAGAGTGACATTTCATGTTTTGGGGTGACTATATTTTCTGAGGCCAGGCAAGAATCTTATAAACCCTGGAGAAAGGAAAATGTCTACCTAGTTTCTGGGTGGTATCTGAACTAATTAAATCAGTTTATGCATCAAAAATTTCCTTATTATATTTTCCACTATATTTTTCAGATGCTTGTGCTAAAGATCTCCCATGCATGGAAGTCCATCAGGAAGAAGCAAGGCTTCTGCACATGTCCATTTTCTCCTATGTATAGGTAATATAGGGAGATACTATTTGTGAGACTTGAATTCCATCTTTTTTTCAGTACAATAGCCTAGATAATACCCCTCCCTCCAATTTACCACTCATCAGTTGTCTTGCGAAGGAGAGTGACTAGCCCACAGGTTGGTAACCTGCAGCTCCAAAGCCGCTTGTGGCTCTTTGAGCCTTCCCCTGCAGCTCCCAGCCTCCTCTGCCATTTGCAGAGAAAGACAGAGACAGAGAGAGGCACTTGCGCTTCCCTGCTTCTCTCTCTGTCTCTCTCTGTCTCTCTCTGTCTCTCTCTGTCTCTCTCTGTCTCTCTCTGTCTCTCTCTCTCTCTCTCTCTGTGTGTGTGTGTGTGTGTTTGTGTTTGTGTTTGTTTGTCTCTCTCTCTCTCTCTCTCTCTCTCTCTCTCTCTCTCTGTGTGTGTGTGTGTGTGTGTGTGTGTGTGTGTAAAAGAGAGTGGACTCATGGTGTTCTCCGATAACCTGAAAAGCTTTTGGGGCGGGGCCCTCCCTTTGCTGCATCTCTGCAGGAAGCAGGAAGCAGGAAGGACAGGAGAGAGCTAGCTAGCCCAGTTATGCTGACTCAGGGATTCTGGGAGTTGAAGTCCATGAGTCATAAAAGAGCTGAGGTTGCCTACCCCTGAGCTTGTTGGAGAACAGCTTGAAGCCAGTTTGCCAGGCGAGCAGAAGATCGGAAAGAGGGAGAGGGGGGAGACAGGGGGGGAGAGAAAGAGAGAGAGAGGGAGAGGAGAGACAGAGAAGAGAGACAGACAGAGATACCCTTTTGACATCTAAAATGAAGATAACACTGCATATATCCTTTTTTACCTTTATGATATTATATACATATATAAAATAATATATGCAGTGTTATCTTCATTTTAGATATCAAAAGGGTTTTGCCGCTCCCAGTGTTTTGTTTTTGGTGGGAAATGGGTCCAAGTGGCTCTTTGAGTGTTTTGGGTTGCCTACCCCTGGACTAGCTCAAAGTCACTCTAGGAATTTCTATGACTTATGATGGAATTTAATCTGAGTTTCTCCTTAATAATTACAGGCCACTGACACTCCTGCTATCTGTCCTTCATACAAATCTAGAACATTAATTTTCTTCCAATCAACCATATCTGATTCTTGGGGATGCCTGGATAAGTCCGTGTAGTTTTCCAGGCAAGGCTTTTCAGAAGTGGCTTGCCATTGGCTACTTCCTAGGATTGAGACAGGGTGACTGGCTCAAGGTCACCCAGCTGGCTTTGTGCCTAAAACTCATGGTTTCACTGTTTCTAGCCTGATGCTTTAACAGTACACCAAACTGGTTTTTACTATGTAGAGTATTATTAACGATCTAATTGCTAGACTGGCGTGTTTCAAAAATGATTCAACTTAGAGCAAAGTACTTTGCTGCAACTTCTTTCAGGCATCTGAGTTTAGAAAAAAATGTCATTGCTTTAACTTTAATGAATGTCTCATTAAAGCACTCTTTTTTTCAGAGAGATGGGGTGGAGGACTTAGGCCTATATGCACATGAAATTATTTTTTCCAATACCCAAAAGACTGATTTTTCAATTGCAGAAATGTTCTAAAGCTTGTTAGGAGGCAAAAGGCTTCAGCATTTTGAACAGTGGTACAAGCCTGCTGGAAGCTATTAATCAACTAATTAAGGTCACAAGGCTGAACTTGTTAACTTGAGGTTAGTACTGCAGAGAAAAGCTACTCAGGTAGAGATACCCCTCCCCCAAAAAAATCCAGACAATATTTGATTTTAAGATTATGCTTCTAGATTGAGGACGTAACAATGTAAAGAAAGATAGGTACTCCTTTTGCCAGACATTTGGTAACCCTGGATATTAAAGAAGTAGCAGAAATTCAGTTCCTCCATGAGAGAGGAGCACAGTGGCTCAGCTATGTGGTGGGGTGAGTTCCCATCATTCGCTTCAACTCCTCGACGGGGGCATGAAAGGAGCCCCCACAGGCATCCCCCAGGAATGCTGATGTCATCAGCTAAACTTTCAACCCAGAATTGCCTTAAACAGTGCCTTCGATATAAACAGGATGGGGACTTCACAAGAGGGGTTATGGAGATAGTTTCATCTTCCACAAGACATTATTTTAACCTATGTATGAATATAAAATGTATTTTCCCAAATAATGGTTTGGGGAAGAATCTTTGGTTATAATAATAAGGAAGCTCTATTCTTGTGATGTACCAGTGACCATGTGTAGTGTAATGTAAGGGTTGTTGTGGCTGATGGTGGGCAGATATATTTTTTTATTTTTTATTAAATTTGTTGCAGTATATCTTTCTGTGAAAACTTATTTCTATCTGAAGTATCAAATCTACTATCAGAAGTAGTACTATCAGAAGACAGACAATACTAAATGTGGATTAAGTGGAAGATTTTCCATTCTAGCCATAGGCAATGAACGCTTCAACTTTTGGAATGAAAGCAACTGAGAAACAAGAACTGCTCTCTTGTTAATGAAGTGTAACAGTGAATTAAGTTTTTCATACTTCTGGTGACTTCCAATTCCAATATTCCCCGAGGAAACATCAGTTGGAGATCTGTCTGATAGACCATGATTGTACTCCTTGTTCTTTCATGGAAGTAACTCATTTCAAAGCCAGAGCTTGAAGAAAATCCAAGGAATTGCCACAATCACTATTTTTCTTTCTTATTTTTCCTGGCAGTGATTGCTTTTCTCCAACCTTTTACAAGAGTAGCCATCAATAGGAAATTTAATTTTGCTCAACAGGGTTAAGACAGGATCAGGGGAGGGAGAGAAAGTATGTCAATAAGACACAAGATGACATTTTTTTTTACTAAAGTGGAAATATATGTCCCATAATTATTTTATTTCACCTGGTGCAGCTTCAGACCGAAATCCAAATTCTGTGCATTGCCAGCCACTCTGCTGGATACAAAATCCAATCCCACTGGCTGCAAAATCCAATCCCATCTGGTCAGTTAGGAAGCACAAGGAATGAGAAATTGTAAGACTTTTTCACCTCAATAAAACATATGTTTTCTGCTATTATCAAATTGAGAGAAAAGTAAATATTAATCCAAACTGACTGAGGCCAAAGACTACCTTACAGCTTGGCCCATTTCCTGGGGTTCCATGTCCCTGTATTGCAAGTCCATTCCACCTACCCTCAGCATGGATCCGACTCACTTATTTATTTATTTATTTATTTATTTATTTATTTATTTATTTATTTATTTATTTATTTATTTATTTATTTAGGTTTGTATGCTGCTCCTCTTCGGGGACTCGGAGCGGCTAACAACATATATATAACAATAAATTACAATTTAAAAAACCCAAACAAAGATATCTAAAAAATACAGTAAAACACACATTCAATTCAACAATCAACCACAATCATCCCCAGGCCTGCCGGCAAAAATGAGTTTTTAGATTTTTCCGGAAGGCCAGGAGAGTCAGAGAAACACGGACTTCAGGAGGCAGTTGGTTCCAGAGGGCAGGCGCCGCAACAGAGAAAGCCCTCCCCCTAGGGCCCGCCAGATGACATTGTTTCGCTGACGGGACCCGGAGGAGGCCAACCCTATGCGTTCTCACCGGTCGTAGAGAAGTATGTGGCAGAAGGCGGTCCCGTAAGTATCCTGGTCCCAAACACAACATTAATTAGTTTATTGTTTTTAATGTGTTTAGTTTAAAGAGTGGGAGGGATAAATTGGTCTTATGGATGAAGTTGTGGCTGAGTGGAATGAATGAATGTGATGAACTGGCTAGCCTGCCTGGCATGGCAGAGGCGGAGGGGAGGGGAGACGCTGGCTCTGGGGTGATAGAGGGCCAAAGTATACCGGTCTTGCTGGGGAGAGGCAGATATGGGGGGAGCCATAGGGTAGGCCATTCTCGGGGAACAAGAGCTCGCTGTCTAAAAGCGATCCCTTGCTCCGACCCTGTGAGTTCAACCCAAAGTACTGGTAATGGGCGAAATCCGGACCCTGGGCTCAGGTTGTTGCTGCTCAATGCCAGGTTGGTTGTAAATAAAGCTCCCCTCATCCATGATCTTCTCCTGGATGAGGAGGCCGACCTCGCATGTGTTACCGAGACCTGGCTGGGCACGGAGGGAGGAGTTCCTCTCTCTGAGATGTGTCCAGCCGGGTTTCAGGTATGGCACCAGCCACGACCCCAGGGAAGGGGGGAGGAGTGGCTATTATAGCCAAGAAGACTTTTAGCCTACGCAGGCTCGCTGTTTCTGAGATTGCGGGTTGTGAGTTGCTCCTTGTGAAGTTGGACCTAGGGGTTCAGGTGGGCTTGTTGCTCACGTACCTGCCTCCCAGCTGCGTGTCAACAGCCCTGCCTGCGCTACTTGAGGGGGTTGCTGGGCTGGCGGTTGAGTTTCCCAGGCTTATTGTCTTGGGGGACTTAAACCTTCCATCGCTCGGCGGATCCTCTGGGTTGGCGCAGGAGTTCATGGCCACCATGGCAACCATGAACCTGACTCAAGTAGTTCAGGGACCGACTCACGAGAGGGGACACACTCCCGACATGGTATTCCTCTCAGAACAGTTGAGTAATGATCTGAATTTAAGGGGCTTAGATATCTTGCCTATGTCATGGTCAGACCATTTTCTGTTACGGCTTGTTTTCAAGGCTCCAATCCTCCCCTGCAGGGAGGCGGAACCGATTAGGTGGTTCCGCCCCAGACGTCTGATGGACCCAGAGAGTTTTCAGAGGACGCTTGGGGAAATACCGGATTCTCTCATTCTCGGTTCGGCAGAGTCCCTGGTTACGGCCTGGAATATGGCTGCGAAGGGGGCTCTTGACCGGATCGCGCCGCTGCGACCTCTCTGTGGTAGCAGACCCAGGAGATCTCCTTGGTTCACTGAGGAACTCAGGGGGATGAAGCGCCAGAAGAGACGCCTAGAGAAGCGATGGAGGAAAAGTAAATCCGTATCTGACCGAACACTTTTAAGATCTTATATCAAGACTTATCAGGTGGCGCTCAAGGCGGCAAGATGCGCGTATCATTCCGCCTTGATTGCATCTGCGGAATCCCGCCCAGCCGCCCTGTTTAGGGTAACTCGCTCCCTCCTTAATCAGGGGGGGGGTTGATGCACCCTTGCAGGGTAGTGCTGAGGACTTTAATAAGTTTTTTGCGGATAAAATCGCCCAGATTCGGATGGACCTTGACTCCAATTGGAATGCAGTGTCGGCTGATAATGATTCAGTCGAGATGACAGGGACTCGTCTTGATCCTGTTGTGTGGACAGAGTTTGACCCGGTGGCACCCGATGAAGTCGACAAGGCCATTGGAGCTGTGAGCTCCGCCACCTGTTTATTGGACCCGTGCCCCTCCTGGCTGGTTTCGGCAAGCAGGGAGGTGACGCGGGGCTGGGTTCAGGAGATTGTTAACGCTTCTTTGAGGGAGGGGTCCTTTCCGGCTCCCTGCAAGGAGGCAATTGTGCGCCCCCTCCTCAAGAAGCCTTCCCTGGACCCAGCTGTATTAAACAACTACCGTCCTGTCTCCAATCTTCCCTTTATAGGGAAGGTTGTTGAGAAGGTGGTGTCACTCCAGCTCCAGCGGTCCTTGGATGAGGCCGATTATCTGGGCCCTCAACAGTCAGGATTCAGGCTCGGCTACTCCACGGAAACTGCTTTGGTCGCGCTGACGGATGATCTCTGGCGGGCCCGGGATAGGGGATTTTCCACTATCCTGGTGCTACTTGACCTCTCAGCGGCTTTCGATACCATTGACCATGGTATCCTTCTGCACCGACTGGGGGGGTTGGGGGTTGGGGGCACTGTTTTGCAGTGGTTCACCTCCTACCTCACTGGTCGGTCACAGTCGGTGTTGGCGGGGGGTCAGAGGTCGACCCCTAGGTTCCTCCCTTGTGGGGTCCCTCAGGGGTCGGTCCTCTCCCCTCTGCTGTTTAATATCTACATGAAACCACTGGGTGAGATCATCCGACAACACGGGGTGAGATATCATCAGTATGCTGATGATACCCAGCTTTACATCTCCACCCCGTGTCATTTCAGTGAAGCAGCGGAAGTGATGTGCCGATGTCTGGAGGCTGTTAGGGTTTGGATGGGTGCCAACAGGCTCAAACTCAACCCCGACAAGACGGAGTGGCTATGGGTTCTGCCTCCCAAAGATAATTCAATCTATCCGTCCATCAGCCTGGGGGGGGAGCTTTTGACCCCCTCGGAGAAGGTCCGCAACTTGGGCGTCCTCCTCGATCCACAGCTAAACTTGGAACATCATTTGTCGGCTGTGGCGAGGAGGACATTTGCCCAGGTTCGCCTGGTGCACCAGTTGCGGCCCTATTTGGACCGGGAGTCTCTGCTCACAGTCACTCATGCCCTTATCACCTCGAGGCTCGACTACTGCAATGCTCTCTACATGGGGCTACCTTTGAAAAACGTTCGGAGACTTCAGGTAATGCAGAATGCAGCCGCGCGAGCAGTGTTGGGCCTGCCCAGAAATGCCCACATCTCAGCATCACTCCGTGAGCTGCATTGGCTGCCTATTGGTCTCCGAACGCAATTCAAAGTGTTGGTTATGACCTATAAAGCCCTACATGGCATCGGACCAGGTTACTTACGGGACCGCCTGCTGCCTCACGAAACCCAGCGACCGGTTAGGGCCCACAGAGTCGGCCTTCTCCAGGTCCCGTCGGCCAGACAGTGTCGCCTGGCGGGGCCTAGGGGAAGGGCCTTTTCTGTTGCGGCCCCGGCCCTCTGGAATCAACTCCCCCCGGAGATCCGTATCGCCCCCACCCTCTCCGCCTTTCGTAAACTACTAAAGACCCATCTCTGCCGGCAGGCCTGGGGCGGTTGACATCTTGCCCCTAGCCAGTGTATGTCTGTGTGTACGTTTGCTGAATGAATGGTTCTTAATTTAGGGGTTCTTCTTTTTTATATTTTTATATATGTACAGTTTAGTTTTTATTGGATTTCTATTTATGCTGTAAGCCGCCCTGAGTTCCCGGAATAGGGCGGCATAGAAATTTAATAAATAAATAAATAATAAATAATCACAATATAGTGACATTGGTGTTTTACAAAAATGCAAGTACAGAATTGATACAAAACTTCAAAGTCTAAGCAGGCAGATATATATGAGTCAGACAAGCAGTAAGATTCAGCTGTCCATGAAATAGTTTTTGCTTTACCGAATTTCTAGCCATCATCTTCATGCATTTAAGGCGATGTATAGCTACCTCTTACCTCATCAGCTGTGGACCTTGACATCTTTCTTTTGTCTGTTTTTGTTTTGCTGGGCAAATTTGACCTCCCAACACACACACACACACACTTGTGGAACCAGGCATGGATCAATATTTATCTAATTATATTAGTGAGTACTTAAGATTAGGCAGCTATGGTAATATAGTAATTGCAACTAAGCTTTTTCTTTATGAAAAAAATTCATAACAAAAATTTCTGACAAGTTACATTCACATACTTTTGAATACATACATATTAAAACCAACCAAGTGACTCAGATATGTGGCAGAATGATCAATCTGGCTGTCAAACATCAAACCAAGCATAGCTACAATTCTTACAGAAATCCAATATCACATGCAAAGACCTAACACTAAGAGAGAAGTTGCTTTATTATAGATATAGTCCCTTCTGTGGCATGGAATGCATTGAGAACCAGTTCTCAAGAGAATCTCCTAAACAGGATCTCTTTTAACTCCAGTAGGAGTTATTTTAACCAAGCTCGCTTGGAAGCCTCTTACCATCAGCGAGTATGACTATTTTTCTCTACCTCCAGTTGTAGATTATTTACAGCTTTATTCATTTCAGTAGGGAACTGCATTAGGATGCATGGCATGTTTTACATAAATAAAATGGAAATGTCAAACATCTCTTAGCTATTGAATTCAATGAAATCTTCCTGCCTTTTTCTTTCCCCATCATATGTACTTACATGATCCAACTTCACACTCTCTCCTTGACAAATGTGCTTTCTGTAACAGTCTTTTTGCATAAGGTATCACCTACCAATTCTTTTTCCACTCCCTGCCTGCTCCTTTCATTGAGGCTAGACCTGCAATCCACTTCTCTCAGCTTCTTCAAACCTTCAGTTCATTGGGCTATTTCTTCACAAGTGAAACATCCAGCTTCTCTCTAGCTGCATTGGCTGAACTACCAATTGATGCTCCTGAACTCTTAGCATGCCTCAAGGTGTAGGGAAAATCAGCCATAGGGAGAAAAGCCCTATGCTTTCTATCCTTGTAGATCACAATCCTCAATAGCCTTCCTGTTTATCAGAGGAGGGAGTCTTCATTCATGCTGTGCTGGCTACCAAGTCTTTCTTGTTTGCTTTTTTTCCTTCTTTCTATACTTTTTTGCTACTCTTCTTCCTAGTCTCCCCTCCTCTACTAGGTCACCATCTACTTTTCCTTACCCTGCTGCTGCTGCTGCTGCTGCTGCTGCTGCTGATGATGATGATGATGATAATAATAATAATAATAATAATAATAATAATAGTAATAATGTTGGAAGGAACCTTGGAGGTTATCTAGTCCAACCCCTGCTCAGGCAGGAAACTCTATACCATTTCAGACAAATCCTATCTGAGTTACTTGGGGTCCACTTAGAGTGTAACTCCAGAGCAAGAATGTCTAGTCAGGTAGTCCATTTCTACTAGCAGTTAATACAACTGATTTGGTTGCATGGCCAAGAAATAAGCCCTTATATGTAGAAGATTTACAGTATTAATCTTGTGAACTCTAAAGCTTTCTCCTTCTGTTATGTATTCAAGATAGACAATGATTAATATGTTACTTATATGTAATGAGTGTAGATCTATACATATGTTGTATATAGTATGTTTAAATGTGTGTTATGTATGTGTACACTTTGAGAGCAAGCATCTAAATTTCATTTTTAATGTGTGCCATTGTGCCCACAGTAAAAATGACAATAAAGGTTATCTATCTATCTATCTATCTATCTATCTATCTATCTGTCTGTCTGTCTGTCTGTCTGTCTGTCTGTCTGTCTGTCTGTCGTATACTTCGTCGCGTGCGAATGATGAAGACACATGGTGATGATGAACAAACACTTTATTCTCCTTCTACAACAATAAATCAAAAGCAAAAGGCTCACAGGCTTTTTATATGGCCAGAAACCTGGATAGTGACAACCAATAGGAACAGAGCATTTTCGTGCCTTGCGCATACGCACAAGGCCGGCGCTGCTCTGTCTGGTCCTGGGCAGCTTTTGGAATTCCTGGGACCAATGCAATGTCCTGAGCCTGCTTTGGCAGGCTCAGAACACAACACCCATCCCCCCTAGATGGAACATACTTTGCATACCCACATGTACGTCATGCATTGGGAAGAGTGGCATACAGTTGCATTATTCAAATGCAAAGAGTGTGTAATACTTGAATCTGCCCTCAGGCAAACCCCCTTCAATATTTATTAATACAAATAAATGTATCTGAAATAAAAATACAAAATAATCTACCCATGAGTTACTCCCGTTATTCAGGGGCCTCATGAACAGGTCCCTCATGATTTGACAGCAACCTCACAAAGTCTCTCAGATGTTTGGGTGGGCACTTGGCCCGCTGCGACCTTCTAAGGCCTGGAGAGCCTGGCCCACCTGCTTGCCTACCAGGCTAGGCAGGCCAGGGTGTTGCTGCCCTAAATCCCCAGGTGATCCTGGTGAGGGTGCCTGGCCTACCTGCTCGCCTGCCAGGCTAGGCAGGCCAGGACTTTGCTGCCCTGAATACCCGGTTGACCTGCCTCGCTGCTGGCTGGCTGGACCCTCTAAGTCCAAGCCAGCATACCTTGGAGGGGTGGAAGTCCTCGAGTCCACAATGGACCCCTCTTGGAAACACTCGAGCCCAAGGCCAGCAGATGGAGAGGACTGGGTAGTGAAAGTGCCCCAGTACTCTGTGGCCCCCAAGCACGTGCCAGAGATGCCAAAGTCAGGTGTCGGCTCCATGGCAACCCCCCTTGCTGGTGACTTCCTTGTGGGAGCAATTGTGGAATTAGGCAAGCGCGCTTGATGGAATTCCTTTTCTCCTACTGCTAGTGATTTGTGTGGATACCCCCGTTCAGTCTCCCTGTCGGGAGCACTATCTGACATATGTGAATACTGTGGATAACCCCAGTGTGACTCCCTGTCTGGAGTAATTATGGATGTGTGAAATGACCCTGTATCCAGTGAATTCCTGTTTGGAGCACTTGCGGAACCTTGGGATGAATCCCAAATAGCCTCAGTAGCAGCTAGTGAGGGCCTGTTAGGCCTGGGAAACTGTGACCCAGAATGCATATTATGGTCCTCCTCCCCCCCCAGAGCAGAGCCAGGAGTGGAAGGGTGAGAGTACAGTCTCCAACGCAGTTGGTCTATGTGTCTGCGAAGAATGCGGCCGTCACCCAAGGCAATGTTGTATGACAATGGCCCAAAGACCTTGCAGACCACAGCTGTGACCCAGAGATGTCCAGGCCCATAGTTTCTTGCCCAAACTGGATCATCTACCTGGAGTCTCCTAGGTGCCCACGGTTGTGACATCTGTGAAGCCACCCAGTCAGGGTGCAGCCTCTACAGTTTAGTGATGTGGTGGTGACCCCAGCGGAGTTCAGCAGGGCTCTTCCCTGTGGCTGTGCATGGTGTGGTGCGGTTTGCAAGAAGGAAATCTGCTAACCTGTGATGCCAGTTACCGTACGTCAGTTTCTTGAGGGCATCTTTGGTGGTGAGCACCATTCTCTCTGCCAGTCCGTTGGAGGATGGATGGAAGGGAGCTGATGGTGCATGCTGGATCAGATTGGCCTGAAGAAAAGCCTGGAACTCAGAAGATGTAAATTGAGGGCCATTATCTGAAACCCTCACATCTGGAAGACTGTGTGATGCAAAAATTTCTCTCAACATCTGAATGGTCCTGGCAGTAGTAGTGGAGGAAACAGGAACAACCTCGAGCCACTTGGAATAGCTATCAACAACAACCAGGAAGAATTGCCCCTGAAAGGGCCCAGAATAATCTATATGCACCCTAGACCATGGGGTTTGAGTTTCCTCCCACCTATGTCCTGGGGCCTGAGGCATTTCAGGCCGAGACTGTTGGCACACTTAGCACCCATGCACCTAGACCTCAATGGCTCTTTCGAGCCCAGGCTACCAAAGATGGCTGTGCGCAAGCGCTTTCATCCTGACTATACCAGGATGTCCCTCATGCAGAGAGATCAAGATTCTAGACCTCAATGAGGCTGGGATCACTACTCTGCTACCCCATAACAGGCAACCCTTGAAAGTGAAAAAACTCATGCTTCTTGTGCCAGAAGCTTTGAAACTCAATATTTGGGCACTTGTCAGGCCATCCTGACAACACCCATGTCAGCACGCGTGTAAGCGTGTGATCAATGGCAGTTTCTGCAGCCACGTCCCTAGCATTGAGGGGAGACTCAGGCAACTCCTGAATGGAAAGAATATTAATGGCTGGAGCAGGATCTGGCTCTAATTGGTTCAGGGGTAATCTGCTCAGGCCATCTGCATGACCCATTTCTTTTCCTAGTTTGTGAACTAATGTATAGTCATATGTGGGTCATAAAAGGGCCAAGTTTGAAGACCCCTACTCTAGGTTGTGTCAGCCCTGGATTTAAATCCTAGGTTTTTTTCCTTGTGCCTTTTGAACTAGTGGACTATTGTCTTTTCCCTACTTGGGAACTACTCAGTGAATACAAAAAGTTTGGTTTGCTCTGTGCAATGCCATTGCTATCTTTTCTTTTTGCTACTGATTCTCTTCTCACTTTGACCATGGAATTGTTCTTTAATTACTCTTTCTGATTAACTGAGTACAATCTCAGATTTTCAACTGATTCTGCCACAAGTCTGGTTCTCAGTCGCACCCAGAAGGGATACTCTTCTGTCTTATTTCTTGAAATGAATTAGTTGCTGACAGCTCACCCATAAAAATAAGAACTATGTTAGAATCATCAGATAACATATTTCAGAATAATAACATCTTTATGTTGGATTATTATTATTAAGCTCTTAACAGTATTTTCATTAACTCAGTACCAAGCTGGACAGACTATTAAAGGTATCTGCTTTTAGTCTGCAGGCACTTTAATGTGTATAACATTAGCATATTAGCATATATGCTGAACATGATTAGGTTCAGATAAGTTTTACATGGAATATCAGCAAATTACATGGAATATCAGCAAATAACCCAAACCTACAAAGACGAAGTAAGGAAAGCTAAGGCTCAAAATGAACTAAGGCTTGCGACAAAAGTCAAAAATAACAAAAAAAAGCTTCTTTCAACATGTAAAAAACAAGAAAAAAGTGAAGGAAACGATTGGTCCATTAGTGGGTGAAAGTTGAAAGAAGGTGACAAGTAACAGGGAGAAAGCAGAACTACTTAACTCATTTTTCGCATCTGTCTTTACACAAAGGGAAAAAACAGATCAACCTATCAAAAATAGTGCCATAAAAAACAAAATAGAAAGACAAGTTAAGATAGACAAGAAAATGGTAAGTGAACACCTGTCCAGCCTAGACGAGTTCAAATCACCAGGAGCAGATGGATTACACCCCAAGGTTCTCAAGGAACTGGCAGATGTGATCTCAGAACCACTGAACTATATTTTTCAAAGATCCTGGAGCACTGGAGAACTACCAGAGGACTGGAAAAGAGCCGATGTAGTTCCCATCTTCAAAAAAAAAGGGGGGGAAAGGACCCAGAAAATCACAGACCTATCAGCCTGACCTCAATACCTGGGAAGATTCTGGAAAAATAATCAAACAATGAATCAGCGAACACCTACAGGCAAACAAAGTCATTACTAAAAGCCAACACGGGTTTGTCAAAAACAGATCATGCCAGACAAATCTTATTGCATTCTTTGACCAAGTGACAAAATTAGTGGACCAAAGGAATGCAGTGGATATAATTTACTTGGACTTCAGTAAGGTATCTGACAAAGTAGATCACAACCTACTACTTGATAAGATAGAAAAATGCGGGTTAGACAGCATCACCACTAGATGGATCCATAGCTGGCTGATTGCTGTACTCAGCATGTGGTCCTAATGGAACCGCATCTACATTGAGGGAAGTGCATAGTGGGGTGCCCCAGGGCTCTGTTTTGGGCCCAGTGTTCTTCAACATCTTCATCAACAATCTGGACAAGGGGATAGATGGGAAACTCATCAAATTTGCAGACGACACCAAGCTGGCAGGATTAGCCAACACTCCAGAAGACAGGCTTAGGATATAGGAGGATCTGGACAGACTTGAACACTGGGCGTTATCTAACAAAATGAAATTCAATGGTGAAAAAAGTAAGGTTCTACATTTAGGCAAGAAAAACCAAATGTACAGGTATAGTATAGGGTAGCGGTTCTCAACCTTTCCCGGGTTTGACCCCGGCCCGTGCCATGCATGTGTGACACAGCGGGCGCATCGCACATGTGCGGTGCGGTGGGCGCATCGCGCATATGCAGCGCGGTGGGCGCATCGCAAAGGGGAAAAAAATGGCCGACCCCAAAAAAATGGCCGACCAAAAAAAATGGCGGGCCCCCATCGCGCATGCGTGGCGCGATGGCCCGCATCGCAAAGGGGAGAAAAAAATGGCGGACCAAAAAAAAAATAAATAAATGGCCGACCCCAAAAAAATGGCCGACCCAAAAAAAAGGCGGACTGCGGTGTTTGGCGACCCCCGTGAAATGGTCGTTTGACCCCAAATGGGGTCGCGACCCACAGGTTGAGAACCGCTGGTATAGGGCATAACTTGCTCAATAGTAGTAACTGTGAGAGGGATCTCCTAGTGGACAATCATTTAAATATGAGCCAGCAGTGTGCAGCTGCCAAAAAAGCCAACACAGTGCTAGGCTGCATTAACAGAGGGATAGAATCAAGATCACATGAAGTATTAATACCACTTTATAATGCCTTGGTAAGGCCACACTTGGAATACTGCATCCAGTTTTGGTTACCACGATGTAAAAAAGATGCTGAGACTCTAGAAAGAGTACAGAGAAGAGCAACAAAGATGATTAGGGGACTGGAGGCTAAAACATATAAGGAACGGTTGCTGCAATTGGGTATGTCTAGTTTAATGAAGAGAAGGATGAGGGGGGACATGATTGCAGTGTTCCAATATCTCAGGGGCTGCCACAAAGAAGAGGGAGTCAAGCTATTTTCCAAAGCACCTGAAGTCAGGACAAGAAGCAACGGATGGAAACTGATCAAGGAGAGAAGCAACCTAGAACTAAGGAGAAACTTCCTGACAGTGAGAACAATTAACCAGTGGAACAACCTGCCTCCAGAAGCAGTGAATGCTCCAACACTGGAAGTTTTTAAGAAGAAACTGGACAGCCATTTGTCCGAAATGGTATAGGGTTTCCTGCCTGAGCAGGGGGTTGTACTAGATGACCTCCAAGGTCCCTTCCAACTATTATTATTATTATTATTATTATTATTATTATTATTATTATTATTATTATTATTATTATTATTATTATTATTATTATTATTATTATTATTATTATTATTATTATCCTACATGGGTCTTGAACAGTAATTTTCTTCTGAAACTGAGATGAGTATTAAGTAGGAGGTTATTAGATAAGACAACATATTTTACTCCTCTAAAGTTTGCAGAAATAACTTTAAAGCCTACTTTCCTCTATTTGAAAATGAAATTAAAGACTGTTCTTAGACAAAAAAGTACATACAGATAAGCATGACCTTACTTCTTTCACTTAATTTGATTTTATCATGTTGAGTGTGTCCTTAATCCTACAGCTAAGGGCATATTATTTCTCTAATGCTAATATCGTAATAAAAAATTATTTGCAGTAAAAAAAGATTTGATACAGGTAACTCACTTTTCCTTTTTTTTTTTTTAAATGATTAAACACATTTCTAGCCCATCTCAGTAAAAATAATGCTTCATGGCTTAAATAGGATATAAATAGAACAATTTAAAATATCCAGAGTCATGCCTAAAGTATAAAGAAACTATCAAATAAAAATGATAGAAACAATAACCTTCCCCCTCCCCCCAAATATATTGAAAGTAAGCAACATAAAGGACAAAGGAAAGAAAAGGTGGCTTCCTATATAAACTCAGGGGAAATCCCTTTGAAACAATTCAGGAAGGAGTGGGAGAGTATAGCTAGAGAGAGACTGTTCCATGGTTTTTGTGCTGCCACAAAGAAGCAGCACCTACATGCTTCAGTCCACAGCTGCATAAAATGTGGGATTTTTAGCAGTTTTCCACTATTCAAACAGGATGGGATAATATTGACTAGCATAGCTGGTCCTGCAGGTATCTACTGTAGGTGCTAAACATGGAATGCTTTAAGGGCAAAACTAGCACCTAGAAACTGATTGACATCCATTCACGGTCTACAGAACCAGTATTCTATGCTTCCAAAGACAGCAGCCAGAAATATGGAGGATCCTACATATTGGAGCAATTGAAGATCCTGAGTACCGAGTCTACCGAGATCAGACATGTCAAACTTGCAACATCATGTGATGTATCAGAGCTTTCCCCCCATTGCCAGCAATGGGGTGGGTGCAGTCTCCTGGTGATGCATCCAGCCCATCGGCCGGCAGTTTGACACCCCTGAGCTAGATGATAATGAAGGAATGAGTTAGCATAGACCAGGGGTAGGCAACCTTAGCTCTTTTATGACTTGTGGACTTCAATACCCAGAATTCCTGAACCAGCCATGCTAACTCAGGAATTCTAGGAGTTGAAGTTCACAAGTCATAAAATAGCCAATGTTCCCTGTCAAGGATCCCTGATATAGACTCTACCTCAGGTAATCTCATCCCCTGGCAATACCCATCAAAGCTTCTAGGCACTTCTGACCATAACTCCCATCTATTGTCCCAGTAGGAGAAGTGAGTCCATAGACTGATGTCTGTATTTTATACAAACTCATGTCTCAGTCTTCCAGTTTTAATGTTGGGAATAAATAATGTACATATTGAAGCAAATTGCTTCTTCAGTGTAGTAAGTTTAAGACCCATCAAGCTGAGACAGCCTGATGATTAATTTATCCAAACAAGCATAGTTGAAAGAGAAGGTCTAAAGGTCATTGGTTTCCTGAATGTTTGCAAATACTGCCATTTAGAAAGCTGATATTGTATTGAAAATAGATTTTGCAGGAAGTTGCTGATGATGTAGCCATAAATAGTCAATTCTTGTGAAAAATGTTTTCTCTTGGTGTACCTTATGTGTCAATTTTCCAATGAGCAGAAAGAGAATCAAGTGTGAAAGGAAGCCATCACAAGATATCAGTTTATGTCACATCTATTATTCTATTTCAGCTATCAATGACACAGCTATGATGAGCAGTGGCTATGAAAATTATTTGGACATCTCTTGGAGAAGTTGAGCAAAATCTGAGCAAACATTTTGGAAGCAAAATAAAGTATGTCAAGATTTCTTTTTAAAAAATGTTGTTGTTGTTGCTGTTGTTATTAGTTGTGAAGTCTTGTCTGACCCATTGGGACCCCATGGACAACGTTCCTCCAGGCCTTCTTATCCTCTACCATCTTCTGTAGTCCATTTCAGCCTACTGCTTCAGTGACTCTATCCAGTCACTTCATTCTCTGTCATCCCCTTCTTCTATTGCCTTCAATCTTCCCCAGCATTAGCCTCTTCTCAAGTGAGTCCTTCTTTCTCATTAGGTGGCCAAAGTATTTGAATTTCAACTTCAGGATCTGGCCTTCTAAAGAGCAGTCAGGGTTGATCTCCTCTAGGACTGACCAGTTTGATCACCAGGGGATTCGCAGGAATCTTCTCCAGCACCATAGTTCAAAGGTCTTAATTCTTTGGTGCTCAGCCTTTCTTATGGTCATAAGAAAGCAAAAGGAAAAACAAAATGTTAATTTCAGAAGATGCAATAGTTGATAACTATTCCTAGAAAGGCACCATGATCTGCCTTTTTTAATATGTGTGTGTGTGTGTGTGTGTGTGTGTGTGTGTGTGTTTTCTGAGGTTTTCGCGGGTGTTTGTATGTAGGTCTTTGGTTATTCAGGTTTTCTCCCACATAAAATTGAAAGTGACTTGGCGACATTTCGACGAAGCTTCGTGCTTCTAGGAGCAATGTGTGATCGTAGCTGTTTCTTCCTTTTAACTGCCAGTGGGGGTATGAACTGATTGGGTGGGAACTTGGCTGTGTTCTGATTGGGTGGAAGTGTGTTCTGATTGGTTAGGGGCTTGGCTGTGCTCTGATTGGCTGGGAGGTTGGCTGTGCTCTGATTGGCTGGGGGAGTGTTCTGTTTGGGTGGGGGCCTTGTTGTACTCAGGTTAGTTTGAGTTGCAGGGGGATATGAGATGGTGAGCTGCATTGCTGTTGTTTGGCTTCGTGTTCGTGGTCGTGCCTCATCTTCATGGTGGGTGTCAGTTTGCTGACATGTATGGATTGGAGGGATTTAAAGTGCCTAATAATGCAGCTGTGGTCTGGCTTCTGGTTTGTGGTCATGCCTCATCATCGTTGTGGGTTTGGGTTTTCTTTTTGCATGGATGTGTGGTGGTGACATCCTGTGTGCTTTTCATGAGTGTGGGTCTGGTGTCATTCTTTGTGTTAGGGACTCGTTTGTCAATAAGGGTGGGTTTCCAAATGGCTGATAGGTGGGAGGTATCATCTCGTTTATTCATGCTGTTTGGGCGTTTTTCTGTCTCGATGGCTTCTCTGATTATTCTGTTATTAAAGTGTTCAGTTTTTGGCAATAGTTCTGGTCTTTTTAAAGTCAATTTCATGTCCTGTGGCTTTAAGGTGTTGGACCAGGGAAGAAGTTGGTTCCTCTTTTTTGACTGAGTTCTTGTGTTCTTCAATGCATGCACTTATTCTTCTGTTGGTTTGTCCAATGTATGTGGTGAGGCAAGCGGTGCATGGGATTTCATATACTCCTTGATTTTCTAACTCAATTTTGTCTTTGGGGTTTCTTAGGATGGTGGATATTTTTCTGTTTGTGCAGAATGCTGTCTTGATGTTATGTTTGTGGAGGATGTTGCTGATTCTGTCTGTGGTGCCTTTTATGTATGGGAGGAGGGCTTTGCCGTTTTCTTGTTCTCTGTCTTGGATTTTAGTGGGGGTTTCTTTTTGGATTAGGTTGGTAATCTTATTTCTTTGGAATCCGTTGGATGTTAGTACATTAGTGAGAGTGTGTAGTTCGGTTTTTAGGTGTTGTTCATCAGCTATGCATTTTGTTCTGGAGATGAGTGTCATGGCTACAGAGTTGATCTGTGCTGGATGGTGGTGTGAGAGTGTGTGCAGATAGCGGTTTGTGTGTGCTTTCTTCTGGTAGATGGTGTGTCCTAGGGAGCCATTGGATTTCTTGTAGACTAAGACATCCAGGAAGGGAAGTTGGTTATTAACTTCTGTTTCCATGGTGAACTGTATTTTGGGGTGTAGGCTGTTGAGGTGTGTGAGGAAGTTGTCCAGTTTTTCTTTCCCATGTGACCAGATTATGAAGGTGTCGTCTACATATCTGAGCCAGAGTTTGGGTTTGTGATCAGATTTTTCTAGAGCTTGGGTTTCAAAGTGTTCCATGTAGAGATTTGCAATGACAGGTAAGAGGGGTGATCCCATGGGTGCTCCTTCTATTTGTTTGTATTTCTGTCCATTACAGATGAAGTATGTGTTGGATAGGCAGTGGTTGGTCAGATCTAGGATGTGTTTGGGGGGGTTTTATTTGTTTTGGATAGCTGTCAAGGCTTCTTTGATTGGCACTTGGGTGAAGAGGGATATGACATCGAAGCTCACTAGTAGGTAACTGGACTGAAGGCAGAAGCTTTAGCCTCACTTGACACACATATTAACTCCCTGACTATTAACAAAGCGGGAGAGAGCCTGTGGCTTGAGGCTAAAGCTTCTGCCTAGCATGCAGACTGCCCAGGTTCGAATCCCAGAAAGGGTGAGTTCTGACTGAAGAGAGTTAAATAACTCGAAATAGCTATCTCAGAAATCCCTTATTTCTTTGTTAACAATTTTAAAAACATATATATATTTGTGCTTGCAGATCGCTCTGGGTTGAGCTGAAACAAGCAAAGGAAACAATGATTTCTTCCTCCCATATTTGGGTTTACAGGGTGCAATCTAAAAAATAACCACTTGACACACATATTCACTCCCTGACTATTAACAAAGTGGGAGAGAGCCTGTGGCTTGAGGCTAAAGCTTCTGCCTAGCATGCAGACTGCCCAGGTTCGAATCCCAGAAAGGGTGAGTTCTGACTGAAGAGAGTTAAATAACTCGAAATAGCTATCTCAGAAATCCCTTATTTCTTTGTTTACAATTTTAAAAACATATATATATATTTGTGCTTGCAGATGGCTCTGGGTTGAGCTGAAACAAGCAAAGGAAAGAATGATTTCTTCCTCCCATATTTGGGTTTACAGGGTGCAATCTAAAAAATAACCACTTGACACACATATTAACTCCCTGACTATTAACAAAGCGGGAGAGAGCCTGTGGCTTGAGGCTAAAGCTTCTGCCTAGCATGCAGACTGCCCAGGTTCGAATCCCAGAAAGGGTGAGTTCTGACTGAAGAGAGTTAAATAACTCGAAATAGCTATCTCAGAAATCCCTTATTTCTTTGTTAACAATTTTAAAAACATATATATATTTGTGCTTGCAGATGGCTCTGGGTTGAGCTGAAACAAGCAAAGGAAAGAATGATTTCTTCCTCCCATATTTGGGTTTACAGGGTGCAATCTAAAAAATAACCACTTGACACACATATTAACTCCCTGACTATTAACAAAGCGGGAGAGAGCCTGTGGCTTGAGGCTAAAGCTTCTGCCTAGCATGCAGACTGCCCAGGTTCGAATCCCAGAAAGGGTGAGTTCTGACTGAAGAGAGTTAAATAACTCGAAATAGCTATCTCAGAAATCCCTTATTTCTTTGTTAACAATTTTAAAAACATATATATATTTGTGCTTGCAGATGGCTCTGGGTTGAGCTGAAACAAGCAAAGGAAAGAATGATTTCTTCCTCCCATATTTGGGTTTACAGGGTGCAATCTAAAAAATAACCACTTGACACACATATTAACTCCCTGACTATTAACAAAGCGGGAGAGAGCCTGTGGCTTGAGGCTAAAGCTTCTGCCTAGCATGCAGACTGCCCAGGTTCGAATCCCAGAAAGGGTGAGTTCTGACTGAAGAGAGTTAAATAACTCGAAATAGCTATCTCAGAAATCCCTTATTTCTTTGTTAACAATTTTAAGAACATATATATATTTGTGCTTGCAGATGGCTCTGGGTTGAGCTGAAACAAGCAAAGGAAAGAATGATTTCTTCCTCCCATATTTGGGTTTACAGGGTGCAATCTAAAAAATAACCACTTGACACACATATTAACTCCCTGACTATTAACAAAGCAGGAGAGAGCCTGTGGCTTGAGGCTAAAGCTTCTGCCTAGCATGCAGACTGCCCAGGTTCGAATCCCAGAAAGGGTGAGTTCTGACTGAAGAGAGTTAAATAACTCGAAATAGCTATCTCAGAAATCCCTTATTTCTTTGTTAACAATTTTAAAAACATATATATATTTGTGCTTGCAGATGGCTCTGGATTGAGCTGAAACAAGCAAAGGAAAGAATGATTTCTTCCTCCCATATTTGGGTTTACAGGGTGCAATCTAAAAAAATAACCACTTGACACACACACACACACACACACACACACACACACACACATATATATATATATATATATATATGTGTGTGTGTGTGTGTGTGTGTGTGTGTGTGTGTGTGTGTGTCAAGTGGTTATTTTTTAGATTGCACCCTGTAAACCCAAATATGGGAGGAAGAAATCATTCTTTCCTTTGCTTGTTTCAGCTCAACCCAGAGCCATCTGCAAGCACAAATATATATATGAAACAAGCAAAGGAAAGAATGGTTTCTTCCTCCCATATTTGGGTTTACAGGGTGCAATCTAAAAAATAACCACTTGGCACACATATTCACTCCCTGAATATTAACAAAGCGGGAGAGAGCCTGTGGCTTGAGGCTAAAGCTTCTGCCTAGCATGCAGACTGCCCAGGTTCGAATCCCGGAAAGGGTGAGTTCAGTGTTTATTTTTTTAGATTGCACCCTGTAAACCCAAATATGGGAGGAAGGAATCATTCTTTCCTTTTGCTTGTTTCAGCTCAACCCAGAGCCATCCTGCAAGCACAAATATATATATGTTGTTTAAAATTGTTGACAAAGAAATAAGGGATTTCTGATATAGCTATTTCGAGTTTCTTAACTCTCTTCAGTCAGAAGGGTGAGTTCTGACTGAAGAGAGTTAAGAAACTCGAAATAGCTATATCAGAAATCCCTTATTTCTTTGTCAACAATTTTAAACAATATATATATATATATATATATATATATATATATATATATATATATATATATATATATATATATATATATATATATATATATATATATATATATATATATATATATATATATATATATATATATATATATAGAGAGAGAGAGAGAGAGAGAGAGAGAGAGAGAGAGAGAGAGAGAGAGAGAGAGAGAGAGAGAGAGAGAGAGAGAGCAGGGCATAGTCAACACATTCCTATACATAGGGGACTGTAGAAGGAATACTTATATATAAACTGACAGTATTGCGCATTTTACGGGTATATCAGCTTAGTAACTGTTTATTTTACCCCATTGCACAATGTTAATTTCATACAACTATTTATTTTTTACCATGTATTCTAAATGTAAGATGATAATTTCTCTCTGGCATCATGAAACAACAAATGACCTCAGGCTGGATCACTAATAGTATGACCTTGACATCTTTTGACTTACACTAAGAGTAACTATGCTTCTGGCAGTAGGTAGAATCATTTGTTTCTGCTACATTGTTGCTTCAGGGTGGGAAAAATTAAAGTCAGAGAAACAGCAGTGTGTTAAATAGTTACGCAACCCATCTAGATTTATGGAGTCTGTGTAAATCTGATTTCCCCACTCTAAGTAAAATCATAATACACTGCTTTATATCATGTACACTTTAACGCTCAGCATCTATTCATAAATTTCCTTTTCTTTTTACCTAAATTGACTTCTTCCTTGGACCAAATTGATTTTTGTTTACCTCTACATATACCCAATCTAACAGGTGAGTAGCAGTAATTTGCTGCAGTTGGAAAAAATAATTAGAGTCCTCCAGCAAAATATCTGCTTGGTTCTTTCAAATCAATATGTGATTTCTCACCTTGGCAGCTCTTGACTAAGTACAGCTTTATTTTGTAAGGATGGGCATATCGGTCAATTTCAAATCCTTTCAGCTTTTTCCCCAGTTGGCTTTTAAAAAAAAGTTTCTCACAAAACTTCAGGTAAATAGTTATTTTTTTTTCTTGTGCTATTCTCATTTGTTCATTTTTCTCAAATTAATGTATTTTTGTAACTGATTTCCCTAACAGGATTGCAATTTGTGTTGCACTTTTAATCTTTGCAAGGTGCTACTCAACAAAATTGCCATTGCCCAATGTTTTTCCATTAAGAATGTAGAAAATTCTTTCTACCATTTCCATAATTCTGGTTTCATATTAAGCCACCAAGACTAGGATTCTAACATCTGAGAAATTAGAAGGGGACTCCATTCAAATTGTTGAGCTACAAGGATCCTGCATGATGGCTTAGTCTCTTTTAGGTCCTTCCATGAACATAGCCTGTTCAAAAATCTTTTACTGTTTGTTTTAGACACTACTGTTTTTAGACACTCTTGTACAGATACTAATAGAGTCTTAGGAATGTTTATTTCCTTTGCAGCATTCAACTCTGCTCCAGATCTTTGTAAATGGAGTCTTTTCTCGTAGTCTGTTTATTGAAGGCACCACAGATTTATGATGGAAGTCTCTAAAAGCTTCTGTGTTGTTTCTTGGAATGGCAAAAGAGTAGCAGCTGTTATTTGAGGAAGCTATTACCTTTTGGCTCATTTTTTCACTCTCTCACACTCACTCACACACGTATTTTTCATCTTTTATATTTCTTGGCTGCCACTCAAGACAAATTCACAATTATCACAGGGAATGAATATCACCCACAGCAGTTACTTTTGATTCAGGTCTTCAAAACATTCTTACATAAGTTCCATTTTTTGGCTTCACAAAAAAAATATTGAAATGTTTAAAATGTATAATGATGGAATAATCTATTTATTACTGATCCTGAAAATATATTAACAAATCAGTCATCTCTTGAATAATTTTAGTGATTTATTGAGGAAGAACATTGGGATCCAATAATATTTCATTTCACATGTACATACAGAAACAAAAATAATTAATTTAGAAACTAGCACACAACTGATAATACTGTTTGAAATGTTGTTTTATGTTTTCCCAAAGTCTTTGCTGCCTTCTCCTACCCAAAACCTTAATTTTTGTAATTTTGAATTTTCCTTCCATTCTCTTTGGTACTATTTTTAAGTATGCTTGATCAATCCAGAGTTCTAATAAGGCACAAATACCCAGACTCAGATTATTCTATTTTGAACACATTAGATGAAGACCCTGCTCTCTTGGGAATGTTCTAATGATGGGGAAAATAGAGTGAGACAAGAACAGAGGGCAATCAGAAGCAAGGTAGATGGACTCAGTTAGAGACATGACCTTTGCTCCATTGAAAGACTTGAAGATCCAGGTTGAGGATAGCGCAACCTGAAGAAGGTCTATCTATATGTCATTTAGCTTGGACTCTGAATTGATGACACATATCAAATTGTTGTTAAATGTTAAATATTCTTGTTGTTGCTTGACCTTTGCTTCCTCATATCATATGTTTCTTCATTATTTACAGCTTGACTGGATGTACAGCTTTACATCTTTCCTTCAGGATGAAGGGAGAGAAGCCAAGGATATTGCAGATTAAAAACAACTGATTGTATATTGACAGATTAAAAAAAAAAAGTCTCCAGTTACCTTGTAATTGAAATAATGGTGATTTCTCATCTCACCTAAAAGAAATCATGGAAGTAACTTCTTTCCCAGATTGAATGGTTGAAGAAATGTAAACTAATTAACACCAGCAACCCTAATAGTTTTGAATATATAAACATGTACTAAGTTCCCCTTTTATAACTTAGACTACCGATACACCAAGCCCAGTAATATAGTACCTTTATAAGTAAAGGAGAAACAAATATGCATCACTTATATTATCAGGTGATCTAAAACATCTACATTGGGTGGCCAATGAAGTCGGACAACCCCAACCTTTCACTGCCATCCTTACTTGGAGCAGCCACAAAGTTGTGCCTAAGCCAAGCAGTTGGATGTAGCTCCTCCTCCCATTTATTTTTTTTCATCAGAGACAGATTTCTGGAGATAAACATGCATCCATACATGCTCAGCATGTATATCTAAGGTCACAATGAAATGACCTTAGCTCTCATATGCATTTTTCATATTTCTTGGTGGAAGAAAGATTTCTGAGGAGCACACTATGGGTCTTTATTGTTTTTTCAGTGGTAAAAAATTATTTTGGATATTTTGATGATGAGATAGAAACCTTTGACTTCCAGATGATATGCAAAAAGAAATTTAAAGGTCACACTGAATTAGGATGCATTGCTAAAGGAAAGCATATTTCTTTACTGCATCATATTTTAGCTGTGTTCAGGAAGCTCGAAAGCAAAGAGATTTACCCTCATGTTATCCCTCAAACAACAACATCCAAGTGCTCAAGTGAGTTCCCAAATATTCTTTAAATTTTAAGATACACATGGGTGATAACAAAATTCAATGGGCCAAAATGTTGCCAATGCATCCTACTTTTTAACTGTATGCCGTTTCCCTCTGTTGAGTCCCTGTTTTCATCGCAGATTACAGATAAACAAGTACTGGTTTATAGACTTAGTCTATTCTTGATAAAACATCTTTTTCTAAATGGAAATCATTACAGACTTTAAAAATGGGTAACTTTTGGGCCCTATTATAATTTCAATAATTTGCTGAAAAAAGCTGTAACAGATTTAAAAAAAAACATTGAAAAGAGAGAATCAAATGAGAACTCATACTTAGAGTCTGCTCTGCACTGAAGTTACACATGTTTGACTCTCACATGTTTAAAAAGAGAAGGTTCTTAGAATTTCTAGTTTCTAAGGAAACAGCTTGCTTGATATTTACCTTGCAAGTCCATCTGTCTCTGCTTGTATTTGAACAGTATAGGTCATAGAATCAGGCCTTTTTGATGGAAAGGTTTTATTTATCGTAAGAATTACTTGGATTTCTGGGATTAAAACACTCCACTTTAAGGAAGCCTTGTGGTAAAGATACATTGGCTTTTGTTGATATCTCCTTCTTTATCTGATTGGTTAAATCATTTAATTATAATTACTCATTTTAAAATCCTCAGATATTTTTACAGCCTCTTCATGACAACAATGACACCACACATCGAGACATTACATTTGATATCTGCCACCCAGTATGAAATAATGTCTCTTACATGGATATTTTATCACATTTGTCAAGCTGGTTTGGAATACATTTGGATTTCAGTTCTTGGTAAATTGTAGAGTCCACCTTGAAATCACCTCTGATCTCCCTCACCTGAAAACCTAGTGTTTATTTTTCATCCAACACATCAGCCACTATAGTCATAGTAAGTCATACATTTGATTTAGTAATTTGTACTGGAGCAAATTTAATACGTCTTTCTGACATAACATTAATCAGTCACTTATTTAATCTTTGGAGTCCTGTCTGCTGTTGTGGTATTCTTCCAATCTCATTCAAAAGGTTACTGTCTAGAAGGTGTCATTTTGTTTTTTAGTAGAGTATAGCTAAGCTCCATAGCCATTATGCAATAGGCTTCCCCAGTACTTTTTTTCTAAAAAAAAAAAAAAAAAAGGTGCCGGAACTCAAACACATCATTCAACCCGCGTTGCCTATCCTACAAGGTTCAATCCAAAAAAAGGTGCCGTTCTGGGTGTTCTATGGGGAAAAAAAGCCCTGGGCTTCCCACTAAAAGTCTATTGCATCTAAAAAAGCTTGGTTACTTTGCTCTGTTGGCAGCTTTGCATAGCCAAAATTTGAATCAAATTGATATACTCTTTTGAATGCTTTTTCACTGCAAATCATTAGGAGAATTATGCATAATGACCCTTCTGGATTTTGTATTTGTTTTGCAGACACCCCCCCCCCAAAAAAAACAAGCTGTTGATGAAAGTTCAAACATCTGTTGGGCTATATTTAGTTAGAAGCATTATAACTTATGTCTTGTAGATGTACTGTATTTCCCCAAGAATAATATTTGCTCTTCCTTCTATGAGAAGAGAAGTAATTGTAAATAAATATAAATAACCTGTGATCTATGATTTGAAGATAAGGATGCAGAAGTAATTATGTGCACCCAAATGTCAGAAACTATTCTTCTTTCCTACATACATAAATAAAGAAATAGAGAAAATGGGAAAGTCCTTGTTATATTCATCACATACATACCAGCCCTAGTATAGCTATAAAATTAATATAGCTTTTCCTTTTTTGCAATTTTTATGAAACTTAAACAATAAAAATTCCCAGATCTGCATAATCTAGCTAATGGGCTATGATACAACTTTTTTTAAAAAGACATATCACTTAGGTTAATGTAATATTTTTGTGTACATGTCTTATTTTTTCCCCCATCCTATTTCCCATCTTTTGCAAAGATACAAAAAGCCATCTAGCTGCTTTAGTTTTTCACCATAAGTGGAGAATGTGTAACAATTTACTCCATTTTCTTTGTCAAACACAACTTCAGTAATTAATAGAGTAATTTTCAGAGCCATACTCCTTGCTGCATTATGTAGTCTGTCTATCATTTGCTGCAAATCGTTTCAGTTCTCAGGCATCAAAATGTTGCATTTACAGACATTTGATATATATTTATCCATGAATACGGTAAATCTGCAAGGGAATGCTACACATCTTTATCTTGCTCCCTATGATTGAATTATTTGCTAAGACTTCCATTAATTCTTGGGCACAATTTTATTTCCATTCCCTCTCATTGTATTCCCCAATCAACCTTTAATATCTTGTCATGCCAACATTCTATAACTCAAGCCTATTCACTTTGCCACATAGTTTATTTCAATCAGTAAATATGCAGTTAAACCCTTTAACATGTCTGCATTACCTGCTGAAGATCCAAAATCTGGAGAGTATACCTCCTTTGGAGAGGAGCGGCATAAAAATCTAATTAAAATAAATAAATAAATAAATGCCCTCTCTTGGAACTGAACAGATGAAGCAAGAGTGGGATCATCTGAAGGCCTTAATGGTAATCTTAGGTGAAAGTATGAAGAGTATGAAGAGTTCACCTAATTCTTTTCAGCAAAGGCATCCATATGTCATGAGTAGTTCTCTACCTGTTAGGGTAGGTCATAGAGATGAAAATCAGCAACACTTTTTTTTCAGTTTGTAGGTTTCAAAGACTAGCTTTATGAAGAGATTGGGGTTAAGGGTAGTTGCTTACTTATTTAACAGAAAGGACCTGTAGTTAAGGAAGATGAATGATGCTAGCTGGTGGATGAGAACATCTTCATCCAGATTTGGGGAATTTGTGTCAAAATCCAGACCTAAATATGTCAGACTCCTTCCAGATGACCTGGTAAAATTATTACAAAGACAATTAATCCTGAAGAACCCTGTTATTTAGAAACTTAAATCAGAGGGGAAGCAAACTGTATCCCAAAACATTTTAAATGTTAACTAAGAGAGGTGATATAAACAGAAGGTGGAAGAACTGCCCTGCTTGTCTCCTACAAAGGTCATCAGCCACCAATATCCACCTCTCACCAGCAGATAAAAATGTTAATGAGAACATGAGAAGAATGGGAAAGTTCAAAACTTGAAGTCAGTTGAGAAATAAATTTATCATAATAGACAAAAAAATGAAAGAATAAGGAATAGAAGTAAAGAAATCGCTTGTGGCATTAAGATAAAGATAGGGATAGATTAAACACAATAGAACTCAGGATGTAGAAATACTTTAAAATTCAAGAGGTACTAAATTGCTACATTTTTGTGCATGTTTACACAGGGGAATAAAACAATAATGTTAGATAAATTGAGAAAAACAAGTGCCTAGAAGATGTAACAAATAAGAAAGCACATTCCTGTTTATGTAAGCCTTAAGTTTACTTCGAATATTTTTGTAATAAATCCTCCTTTCCTAATAATTGCAATTCAGCTAGCAGCTAAAATAGAAGCTACCACTTCTTAACTATTTTTTAAAACATGTCAGCTACTATAATCTGATCTGAACAAATTCTCAACTTTCTAGGGGAATAATAGTGTTCTGAATCATCAAGAATTCCTGGATAATTTCCTTTCTGCTTTGAGAGGGAGGAAGAAGTACATTGTCCTGGGCAGAATCATTTTATTTTTGTTGTGTACTGTAACTGTTCTATTGTTCTTTTTCCTGGCAAGGTATTTGTCAAATAAGCTATGAGTTCTGACTTAGCCATTCTTCATAAAGAACTTACAGCAGAAACTTGTACCTGTCTATTCAGACATAAGCCCCATGGACATCAGCAAGATTTACTCCCAGGTAAGTATATCTATAAAATTGAAGACTTGGGCACTTGTGGTTTTCTTTAAAAGACATTGCTGTGACTGCCACCAAAAAGAAGCCTGAATTAAGGGCAAGCTGAAAATCAATACCTCTTTTCTCTTCTGGGATAGCATTTCTCTGTCTTAAATCTTTAAATTGCTCAGGTTGAAGGTTACCAAAGTCTTATCGGTTATGAAGTGTAAAATTTACAAACTTTGAACTTTCTTTCCCCATTGTCCTTTTTTGGGGGGTCCAGATATATTTCTTTATGTGCCTGTCTTATATCTAATTTTGTAAATATCTGTGGGGTGTTTTTTTTTTCAACAAAAGCCCCATATAAAAATTTGTTAGGTTGCAATCCACATTTACAGTTTCATAATTATCTTTATTGCAATAAAGCTGGAGGACATCAGGTCTCCATACCCCAAATACAACCATTGACATCTGATACTTATTTTTGCTCACATTGCTAAGGTGTCCTGGCTACAGGGTTATGCATATAGCTTTCCTATTTGGAGTGCCTTCAGTTTCTTCTGCGTCCTACTTTTCCACAAGATGTTCAGTTGACTTTTTTGAATATCTTCAGAAATCTTCATCAGACTTGCCACTTTACCTCTGGACAGGATGGAAATTGTATTGAGGCTCAGGGAATATTGAAAGGTGAATAAAAGCAAGAGATTCTGTTTTGTGCATTAAAGACAGCGCCACCAGGTTTTCCATCCTGCTGATCCATCTCCTTTTCCTATAAGGGATGATGGATCAAAAGTTTCAAAGTGTATTTATTATTTATACCTTGTAATCACTGTGCACTTTGTGAAGCAATGGAAAAGACAGTTGCTATATCCAAGAGCTTGCATCTTAAAGTTAGAGAAGGAGTTAACAGAAATGAAAGGAAAAAACTTTTTTGTAAGATCGTTTTGTATCATCTTTATAGCTTCCTCTTTGTTATACATAATAGTTCAATTATTCTTTCATCTATTGACTGCAAACATGGGGATTAAAGTTTGCACATCACTTAGCATATCTGCCTAAGCCAGGGATGTCAAACTCGCAACGTCACATGACGTGTCGTGACATATCACAACTTTTTTGCCATTGCCAGCAATGGGGTGGGCATGGTTTTGCTATGATGCATCCAGCCTGCGGGCCTGCAGTTTGACACCCCTGGCCTAAGCTTTGGTTCCTTTGCTCTTCCAGTTGTCATGAGATAGGAATTAGGAATAATTACTTTACTTTAATTATTACTTCCTGCTTGAACCAGGAAACTATGGTTATCAAAATTTGGAGGAAACCAAAATATTCAACCAGAATTTAAAGCTTATTTAATATCACGATTTTATTCTGAAAGCTAGTAATTATAGTCAAGTTTGGATGAAACATAACATTGAACTTGCTTAGAAATGTTCATGGTTTGTATCATGCACAAAAATGTATCTTGACTTTCTAAAATGAGACAGAATTATGTAAACTTATTATCAGTTTGACTGATATATGGAAAAAATAAAGCATTGTCTGATAACTGGAGTGTAGCCAGTGCTATGAAAGAGAGAGAGAAGAGGATTAAATTAACTCTAATTCCATCTACCACTAAAACTTGACTTATTATTCCTACTAGCCACTGCTAAAATTGTAATACCTGAGACACATGTGCGTGAAAGACATGCACATAAATTGTAAATGAAGAGTAAAATATACATTATTTTCTTTTCAGAGATAAAAAATGTGCACATTTTTCTAGAAGCTGGATGAATCTACACAGTGGGTGGATATAAGCCATTCAAGTACATTATCCCTAACATACATGGCTTTCCAACTTCATCCTTTTAGCAAATTCAAAGAAAAGCAGATGCTTGTTATGGTATCTGACAGGCATAGTAACTAGGTTTCTTCTTCTGCCTCCACCCTTTCCTGTTCATCTCTCACGTGGTTTTAAAACTTCATTGAAAACTTGTAATAGAAAACAACCAATCCATACCATCCAACTCCAAATGAAAATATCCTAGTGGGCAAAAATATGAAAAAAAGACTTGAAATGAGAAGGAATATACCTAAGAAGACAAATTTGCTATTTCAATTTATAGACTGCTAGACTTTGTAATGTAGCACAGACTTCACAACTTCATGCTCTATAAAGTTCACATTGTTTACCTCTTCCTTGCCCTACTAACTGTTATTTCTTCCTCCTTCCCCAACCACCATCAACTGGAACCAACTACTGAGAAAGGAGTGGCACCATTGTAAAACAGGGCTAACAGTCAATCCAGAAGGAAACAGTGGTTGATGGTATTGAAAACAACTGACAGTTCCAAAGGGGGTGGACATCAAAGGTCCAAGTCAGGTCATCAACTACAGCAATCAATTCAATCTTTCCCATATCTGTGTATCTGAACCCAATTGATATGGACCCAGATAATCTGTTTTCAGATTGCATTTACCCTTCACCTCAAGTTTAGCTGACAGGTATGTTGCAGATCCTATCTGCTAAAACCTCCATCTTACGATGTGCCATTTCTGCTATGGCCTCTGCCCTCTGGAACATCATCCCTGAGGGAAGGTTAACCTCATACTTGTTAGCCTTTCAAAAGAGTTTTTTGGGGGAGGGGGGAATTCTGTGGGAAGTCTGCTCATTGGTTGTATTATATCTACTGGGATTATTTTCTCCCACAGTCTTATTTTATTTGTTTCCGAAGTGTTTTTATGGTTGTGACACTGTTTTAAGTGTTAGCTGTCACCCAGAATCACATTTGGTTGGATATACATTTGTTAAATAAATGCATAAATAAAGTTGCCAGTGGGGGAATTGTAGTCTTAATTAGAGCTCCATGAAGTAGAGAAGCAGAAACTTAACAAAGAAAGCTATATTTATATAAATATCTGTTAATTCACATTTTTACAGAAAAATAACATCAATGGGAAGATGAATTTTGTTACTAAATAAATTGCAAGGAAAACAGAATAACTCATTCAGGGCTACTTCAGGCAGGGTTTCAGCTCTACAATGAATGCCATTAATTTTAGTCATTGTAAAATTCTGTGGTTTTCCAGTGGAGAGTAATCTTATAGAGGTGGGAAGAAATTGTGGTTGAGATTTTGCTACTTTAACTCTCCCAGGGAATATTACACTTCCTCCATGTAAAAATATTTTTTATTTATTTCTCCTGATAATGGCATCAATGAGAGAAACAAAATAGATAAAAAAGAAAAATAATCAGTCCATTCCACACACCATTCTAAAATAATTGAATTTTTAGGAGAGACCTCAAAGAATCCCTAATACCTGTCCTTCCCAGGTCCCCCTTTTTGCTTCCATCACCATAAAAAGAAACTTCTATCTATGAATTTCTCTCATTATCCACAAAAACCATGTAAGTCCTATAGTCTCTCAACAACCTTGATGGAGTAAGGAAGCATAGAAAACACATTTTTCTTTGAAAAAAAACCATACACATAGAAATGACTTCAACTCATATCTAACAATAATTTTTAATAAATTCAACTCCTTATTCACTGTATCTCCTTCAAGCACAAACAATATTGTCAGTCCAATTACAGAACTTTCTATAAATATATACAGTTCATTCTTTTGTCCTACTTAGCTGTATAATCCTTAAATCCTACTATTTTATTTAAATATGATGATGAGGCCTACCCAGGAAATGCAGACAAATGAGCTATCCGAATATCTGACTTTGAAAGAAGCATACTTTCTTGTGAAATAATGAATCTATATGTTCCTGTTAACATTTTAGTAAATGTATTTAAATGTTAAGCTCTGTGTGCCCACTTTCTTTTTATCCTTCTTTTACTATTTATTCATTTTGTTATTGAAAAAAGGAAAAGATCTAGATGCATACATTATGTCCTGTTAACATAATAATTCAAAGATTGCATGTCTCTCTGTATGTGACTTTATATATGAAATTCTTAACCTAAAGGTACTTGGCAATATTTTTTTTAAAATTCTTAACAAAGAAATATAAAAGCGCTTGAGTAGAAATTATGCCAATTAATATAGTTTATAAACTAAATTGGAAAAGTTTATATAAACTGCTCTTATCTACATTTCACTAAATTTAATTTTAATTGCAATCATTTTTGCCAGCAGAGGGAGAGAGAAAGATAGATTGAGAGAAAATGAAACCCAAATCTAACATTTTTTCCCCTCATTTCATTGTGAAGGATTTTTTAAAAAAACAAATAATTCATGCTGAATGTTCATTAAAGCCACTGATAGCTTCTGCAACTACATTTCCCAATTGCTCTGTTCTTTCCAGATAATGTTCTCAGTGCTTTTTTTGCTAAAAAAAAAAAAAAGTGCCGGAACTCACACGTCATACAACCCACCTTGCCTACCCTACAAGGTTTCATCCCAAAAAGATGCCGGAACTCCGTTCTGGGTGTTCTATGATGAAAAAAAAAAGCCATATTCGTTCTATTAAAACAAATTCAAAGATCTTCAGCCACTTCAAGTGTATCAAGGGCATAAGATTCTGTTCATTTCATTATGAACATGGACTATTCTTCTGAAAGAGGATTAGTTATAGACTAACAATGCATGGCAACATGAAGGAATGCTTCATCTCACTGAAGATGAGAGTGAGGAACATCTCTCCCTTTCCCTAAGTTAAGTGTCATGCAGCTGCAACTGGAACTTTTAGCATACAGGTAGAATTATGAGCAGTCACATGGCTATACTTCAGTTGCTCGACAACATGTCTGATTTACAGCTGTTTGCAGCATCCCACACTCGTATGACCATGTTTTACAATGGTTTTGCCCAAAACAGTTTTCAGCAAAACTATGTCTTAGTAAACAATGGGTTCACTTAATACCTACAGCATTCCTTTAATGATTTCTCCATTCATTTTACGACTGCTGGGTTCATTAATGATCACTGCAAAAAAAAAATTCCAAGCCCTAATTCCCAGCTTGGTCATATGATCAACCCAATGTACAACTGTCACATCATATGACCATAATGGGCAAGCTCCATTACAATCATTTGTCAAGTGCTATCACCGAGGCACCATTAATGGAGGCAAGACAGCCATGGAAAAAGATTGGCTCTGTCTCACTGCTTTGGGTAGCTGGTGTATCTTCATGCCTTGAAGCAAAGTTCCTGTGGAAAACGAAAGGACTCTTACGAATTCCAGAGGGTTTTAGCAGAGAGATTTATTGCGCAGGTTCAGAGGCAATAACAACAAGCAATTCTGAACCCCGAGGGCGAGTTCAGAATTCAGTTTTATACCTTCCTTTTCTTTTCTCAAGAACAAAGGAATACTCATTGAAATCACATTGTAATACATTAGGTTCATTTCTCACGGGTATACAATGGAAAGTTTGCTACATACATTGTATCCAAGTGCAATGTGCATTAGGTTAGTCACATACTACTAACACAGCACTGTTCCAGTAATTATGCAGACACATCATTATTCAAATGATTGTTCATTATTCCACATTAAAGTCACTTATGAATGTGATGCTTGTGGCAAAATGCTGCTGAAGTACTTTGTCAAAGAAAAGTGCTTCATATGCCCCCGATGTACACCCAGAATTCAGAAGTGGAAACAGGGATAATTAGTTTAAGATAGTAAGACTAGAAAGTGGGCCAAGAAAAGAATTCTCTCAGCAAGGACTATAGAACTTCAGAAGGACTTTCCTGGAAACTGAATTGATCATCACCATGAGATGTAAGAAAGAAAGAAAGAAAGAAAGAAAGAAAGAAAGAAAGAAAGAAAGAAAGAAAGAAAGAAAGAAAGAAAGAAAGAAAGAAAGAAAGAAAGAAAGAAAGAAAGAAAGAAAGAAAGAAAGAAAGAAAGAAAGAAAGAAACCATATCAAAGCAAGTCTGCGGAGAGGAGCGGCATACAAATCCGAAAAATAAAATAAAAAATAAATAAATAAAGTTAGCACAATCAGTTTTTCTGCAGAGTACTCTGTAACAGAGTCAGAAAGAAATTCAACTGACCAAAGCAGATAGCATTATACAAACAGTCAGATTTTGAATAAATCCTGAAGTGACTTAAAACCTATGTCTGGAAGTTACCCAAGTGACTAGCATAGTTCATTATTTGGTCTGATTCTTATGGAAGTACTATACTAAGAACTGAATGACACCTCCTTTGTATTATTGAACTTCAGTTCCTGTTCATTACTGATGCCAGCAGTTCAGGGCCAGGTAGGATTTAAATGAGAAATTATCTCACTGCTCTTATGTGTTGGTGGAGTAAAGGTAGAGCCTCAGTTTAGCACAATGATAAATTAATTTTCTTTGTGTTCAGAACTGATTCACTGCAGCATCTCATTTTTGCTTCCACTTGATTGCTATGTAAACAGCCCCCTTTGATAGCTGTTATGGTATCTCAAGTGTTGAAAGGAGATGCTGTTCAGTAAGACTATAATTGCTTGTGATCCTGTGGTAAATACCTGGCTTATACCAATCATTAAGTATTGACTCTGGCATCCTGAGGAAGAGGCTTCAATGCTGAACACTGTGGCTTCTGATTAAGAATAGGTCAGCCAAATTGGAGGATGACCAGCTTCCCTGTGGACTTAGAAGAAGTTCAGTTTTGGTAGACCAAGGACAGTCTTTCAAGAATATTCAGCTTATTTAGTAGCACTATATTTGCTTTTGAGCATTTCAGAGAGAGAGAGAGAGAGAGAGAGAGAGAGAGAGAGAGAGAGAGAGAGAGAGAGAGAGAGAGAGAGAGAGAGAGAGAGAGAAACATATTTCACAGAATGATCTCTACATTATTTTATTCTATTTTATCATGAATTAATTTGGCAAGACAGGTTTGCTTGGGTGACATTTAGCCCTTACAAAGAACATTTTGAAGATTTTGGTTTTTTGAGACTTAATGTGAATTTGCTAACTTGTATAGATTAAGTACAACATATTAGCTGACATTACTGATTACAAGCTAGTATCATTTCATTGTATGGAGTTTTAAATATATTTCGGCTGTCTTGATTATATTTGTTTTGTTTTCCAAAAGACACTTTTTCACAAGGCAACTGGACTCTCTTGTTTTTCTTTGAAGACATTTCGCTTCTCATCCAAGAAGCTTCTTCAGCTCTGACTGGATGGTGGGGAATGGAAAGATTCATACTCCTGCAGACAGCTGTTTGTTTGCATTCTTTTATTGAGTTGTTAAAGCTACCTGGAGGCTTATCTGTGTCTCTAGGGTTATCTGAGTAGTGTGGAGATGGGTGTGGAGCCTTCTTGCAACTGTTGAAAGGACTATGTTGTAGACTGGAGATAGATGAATGTTGGATCCCTCCACCTGTGCTGAGAGAGGGCTGTTCAATTTTGACATAGATGGCCTCTTTGACCCCTCTTTCTTGTTTTGTTTCATTTTATTTTTTTCACAGTTCAGGCTGAAGAAGTATAATGTTTTGAGAGACAGCAATAGCTACTTTATACTATTGCTGTGAAACAGCAAACAATTCAAAATATCACAAAGGAAATAGAATGTGATCCATATTCTTTCTGATGTTGCTGATAAATGAGGTAAGCATGCAATTAGATGTAATTTGCTTATGTAGTTGAGCAGAATTAAAGAAAGATCAATATCCAATCTACACCTAGTATGAAAAGCAATTAGTTTAATTGATGGGGAAAAAGCACTTTTACATCAGTTAATTACAATGAGATGGCCTCATACTCAGACAGACCAGGATTATTAATAGTACATGAATAGTTTAATTCTATAAATTAAATTTAGTTGGAAGTCAGTCATTTTTGATGCTTGCTTTTGATAATTCTCATGTAGGTAAATTAACATCATTTAGGTAACCATTTTCCCCTCATAAACTAATTGAAATTAATGTTGGAAGGCAATGGGCTTATGTTTTAAATTATTTTTTGTAAAAAAATGTAGTGCTTTAATATAAAAAGATTAAAAAAGTAATCACTAAAGAAACATAAAATAGAAACAGCAAAGAATATTATAATAGCTATGTAAAAATTATTTGTCCTAATATTTAAATATCTGATTAAAACAACCATATTCATTTTTCCATTAAATTGATAGACAGCTGTTCAGAAACCGAAAGCAAACCTATTTCAGTAATCCAAGACTGTATCTTCCCATCATTCCAACACCTGTTTTTAACTGCTCCCCTTCCCCCACATTCTTCAGTGTAGTGAAAATTTAGCACTTTCAGTGTGAGTACCTCAAAAGTGCATTCACATGTTAAAAAGTGCAGTATACTGATTTTTATAAGACTGTATTAGCAAACTTACATAAATTAAACAATGGTAGGAAAAGAGATAAAATTGCTGTGTGTTATCAATTTAGTATATTATTATTTTATTTCTTGAATGGTTTAATGATAAACTTTACATATATAAACCACCCAGGTCTAACTATTCAGGTGGACTAGAAACATGCGCAAAATATATAAACGTATATGTGTGTGTGTGTGTGTGTGTGTGTCCATGTGTGTGTAAAACAGGGCCAATTTTTAGCAATTTTTGTGGTGATTGTTAAGAAAATGCCATAAGCAAACACCACAGTCATTAAGGAGTCCATTTTACCCAATGGATTTTTTTTTGCCAGAAAATTGAAGTAAATACCAGAAACTAGCAAAACATCCAAAATCATGTGACTGATAAATAATGTCACATACAAAATAAATTTGTGGTCACATGACCACACGATGGCACAAATGGACACAAAGATGAACTGGTTGCCTAGCGCCCAAAATGCAATGCTTGACTGCAGGGTTGAGGCAACCACAACTTCAAAATCAAGTCATAACTTTTGAAGGGTAACTTTGAACACTCAGAGTTTGAGGACTCTCTCTCTCTCTCTCTCTCTCTCTCTCTCTCTCTCTCTCTCTCTCTCTCTCTCTCTCTCTCTCTCTCTCTCTCTCTCTCTCTCTCTCTCTGTGTGTGTGTGTGTGTGTGTGTATTTCCCTAACTGCTCTTTTTCCTTGGTGCCCTAAAGATGTGTCTATTTTGCATAATACGTAATTTAGGGCAGCATTTTCCCAATATCATATATTCTTAGAAGAATTAGATCTTCATACAAGGTGTCCACAATATACTAATTTCACCCTGTTCTTTTGTTCCATGATAATTGCTCTGGATGTCAGACCTGCCACAACTTAAATCTCTAAGTAGAAATTATTCTTGGCTCCATTTGTTGAGAAAATTTTATTGGAGGTCAATTGTATTGCTGTAATGCATAGCCAAAACTGAGAATTGTGTGCCAAAATCACTAAGTTCTACTTTCTTCCCCTAACTGCCCACCCCATTGTAACCAATCAAGTCCATGCAAGATGTTTTCATTTCACTCAGTCTGAGCACAGCTTGGTATGCAGCTCCCTTCTTCTTCCAACTGGATGACCTTGGAGCAGCATCTTGAGGCGACAGAGTTTCTACTTTCATTTCCCCAAGCATCCTCCCTCTCCATTCCTCCTCACTACAGTTCATGGCAGTCTTTCACCACATAACATGAAGCACAGCAAGCATAAGGTGGCAACTCACACTGGAACTATTTATTCTATGATCCTTTTGATTATTTTTTTATTATCAGTTGATTCTCATATTTATCCACAATTTATGGATGGAATGTATTTGAAGACTCGACTCAACTAGGCTAGGCTCTGCACCCTTGAGCCAAATAAACCATTTCCCCCTGTACAAAGTAGGAAAAATAAAATATATTAAAAGAGACCAACATGCTTTTATTTCAGAGAATTCCATGACAATAAACTTCTGAGCAGTGGCTTGATCGTAAAACTTTTCATGCCTGTATCTATATATGAGCTGAAAAGTCTAGAAAATGGGGGAAATTATCTAAGCCATAAAGGGGTTGTTTAATTTTCTCTTCAGATATGAAATAAAACCACAATGTTATAATTAGTTATAGTTAGGGTAGGCTCAATGAGTGAGTACAACATAATTATGCAACAAACTGATTAAACAATGGTTAACACAGTATGTAAGTCAAGTAACAGTGGAGTTATTTTTTATGGCCATGTTAATAGCTTCTTCTAGCCCTTGAGAGAGAGCAACAAAAATAAAAGTGGTTCTTTTAGGGACCTGGCTTGACCCACAAGAAATCCAGATGCTAGAATAAATATTATTGTTTACCACATGGAGAAAAAAACAACTGCCATTATGCATGAATTCATTAGGGATGTTCAATAGGACAGATAATGCTTCTCCACAGAGACTCAAGGTAACAGTCTGTGTGCAAGTCTAATATTTTCCTTCAAGCCAAAATAATTTTTTAAAAAACCTAACACTCATTTTCTCATATATACTGTAAATTAAGCCAAAATTATTTTAAATATGTTGCACTTGATGGCCAGCTCTGTGAAATGTCTTGAGGTGACCTCTAGTGTTGCCACCCAGAGTCCTATTTAGTTCTCGAGAAAGATCATTAGTGTCCTGTTGACTTTATATAGTGCCAGGCATTCACAGATCCAAATGAGGGGCACTCAGTTTTGGCTTTCTTGTACTCCATCCAGGCTGTACTAAACCAGATTGGTCTATCTATAACTTGAGTCTTGGCTGATTGCCCTATCTATGAGCAACTGATCTACTGAGCTCTGGTGTCATTCCCAATGCCCTCCTATGCTCTTGTATGGTCCTATAGTTGGTCAGGTGTTCTTCTGGGTTTTCTTGAATCCAAGATGCAATGTGCAGTTGTCTATTTCAACATCCTCTTCAGTATGTTAAAGCATTTCTCAGTTAGTGTGGATACAAGTCTTCTGTGCCTTCATAGTTCCTAATGTGCCTCATATATCCTGTTTTATTAGGTCTACTGTTATAGTAGCACTCCATCAGTTCCAGGTTCTCTTGTCTCATCCAAGTATGGTTTGTTCAACTTATCATCATCTTGGTTCTTCAACATCTGAGATGAGCTTTGTTTGTGTCACTCTCATATTTTGAGGTAAGCAGGTAAAGTATTATTGGGTTTTTCCCCAAGGACACCTACCTACCTGCTAGTAAGGTAGGTATCAGCCAGAATTCAAATTCTAGTCTCCCATGTCAAAGACAGTGCTCTAACAACTACACTATCCTGCCACCCATATATGTATGTGCGTGTTTGTGTTTGTGTGTGTGTTTGTGCTCCAGAGGAAAAAAAATCATTTATTTGTAATTAGTCTTTAAAACGTAAGTACTCAAGTTCTAAGTTCTTCATGAAGTTCTGATACAAGAGGATAAAGGAATATTTATTTATTTATTTAACAATTAATATGTTATGAATAATTTGTCTCTGCAGGTGGCATTTTCAGGCTTCAAGAATACAAATTAAATGTCACATAGGAAAGGATTATAATTAGAAAAGATTGGATAAACAAATCAAATAGCCTTTTTTGTCAAATAAATACAATCTCTCTATTTACGTGCTCCCTTTTGAGGAAGAGCCATTGCCTTGTAACTTTGGACATCAACAAGCTCTCTGGCAAGACTAAATAGCAATGAAAACAATAGATAACAGTTATGACAGAACGATGCATTGTTTCTGCACTGACAGTCCAATCCAACAAACATTAATGCACTCTCTGGCTCTTATTCATGCCTAAATGTCTACCAGTCAATTTGCTTTTAACTACAGTCGAGGGTTGAATTGCAGGGTGGTATTAAAAACCAGCTTGTTTATTCAGATGGGCAAAGAAAGCTAAATCAAGCGGATGTCTTGACTGTGCTATCCAGTAATTATGTCCATCAACTTGAGTGGATGGCATATACTCGGAGAGAATGACATGCAAAAGATGAACAGCAGCACCAAATTTGGCCTATTTCAAAGTAAAATTTTCATGTGGAAATGAGCTAGATGTTAAATTATAAAGGGGGAATGAGGAGTTCTATTGAAATCAGTTGGGAAGAGAGGCCATCCATGAAGTCTAACTAATGTTTTAATTATGGCCAACCTTTCTAACTATGCCCAAACTTTAAAAATCTAATATTAAAAACATTGAGGAAAAGCTATCATCTTTGTAGATCATATGCATCATAACATATAGTGCAGCTGTCCATATGTGTATTTGATACAGATTATGTCCTGTATATTATTTTGTGCTATATGAATAACATATATTATTTTAATTCACATAGTTGTATTCATGACGTACTTGACATTATTGTGACTTCTAATATCTAGAACTTCTAGGTAACATACCAATATAGCTTTATAGGGGCTTGATAGATTGTAGGACTGATTTTCTTATTAATCTTTATTTAAAAGATTAATGAGCACTGAATAGTATGTATTTTGCAGGGAATATATAAAACTATATTTATGATTTATTTAATGGGATTAGTTGAAACAGAACACATACCTTTACTACAGAATTCAAACAACTGAGTATGAACTCTTTTTCAGCTATAAACTATACTTAGGCATTTGACATGTAAAGCACCAGTTTAACCAATGTTTCAAACATGCTTTTGAAGAGGTGCCACTGGGTAGAAAACCTAGCTCATTAAAGCAACTATGTCTATTTCAGGCTTGCACAGAAGCCTGAGTAAAAATATAGTAACGTAAGGAGGTACTTAAGGAAAAAGGCTGTTCTTCTTATTGTAAAAGTAATTGTCATGCATGAATCACATTATCCTCTATTCTTCATACACTATTTTTTATTCTTGCTCTGGGCTATTACTTGCTAAATTTTAGTATTTCCAGGTGATGGTGGATTGCATTGTACACCAGTCTCAGTTGCATATAAAAAAAGTCCTGCTGTAAAAGAGAATAGCCAAAGCCCATCTAAGTTCAGCATTCTCACAGTAGCCTAAGGGCTGTTCACAAAGGAAAGACAAAACCAACCCCTCCCCCATGTTATTCCCTTTAAATTTCCATTTAGAGATAAGTTGCCTTTATCTAGAAACAATGCTAAGTTTTGCAAGATCAATAGCACTTAATAGACTGTATGAATTTATGAATCCATCCTCTTTCTAGTTGCAAGTTTTGATCTGTAAAGCTCTTTATGATTTGTCTCCAAAGCAGCTTAGAACCATCCATTCCCAACAAAGCTTCCATCCCTGTTCAAGCTACTCTATCTCCAAGAGAGATTAACACAATGTAGATCCAGCAGCAATTCTGTTTTGTGATATTCCCAATGCAATGAACATGTTGTTTCTGAAGATTTGCCTGATATACAGTACTATCTGCTCAGCTGAAAGGGTGTTTTTATTCAAGCGGGCTTTGGGAAATGATTGCATTCATTGAGATCGGTGGGTTTTTTGCCTCTCCCTTTTTATGGTGAAACTAGACTACCATATTTATTTCCTGTATTTTCATTTAGCCATTACTGCAGTGGGATAATTTGTCGATTGGTAGCTTGGTTTCTATTGTGATTCTCTTCTACATAATTTCTTACTAATCCTTCTGGAAATCTCTTAAAACATTTTTTAAACAGGATCTAAGGATCTCCTCATAACAGTGACCTACATGCTGGTTGCCTCTCATGCAACATCTTGATGTACTGTATTACCCTCTCATTATCTTCTCATGTATGTTTTTTTTTTAAATCAGGTTTTCTAAAAATCTTTCAATTGTTGGTTTTACTGCAAACTTCCCAGAGTTGTTTTGTGCAAGGTGAACAGCCATTATCAAACCTGATAAATAAGTAAATAAACAAACCATCTGGAATCTGAGGAGTTGAGCAATATATAGATATTTGTGGCAGAAAACCCTTGTGTACCAGAGATGTGGAGAACTTTCTAGTGCAGGGGTGTCCAACCTTGATAACTTTAATTGGACTTCAATTCCCAGAATTCCAGAGAATGGTTGGCTAGGAAATTCTGGGAACCCACAAGTCTTAAAGTTGCCAATGTTGGACACCCCCTAGTAACTAATGGAAAGCAAATGCTGGACTCTCCAAAGATACAGAAAATCTACTTAAATTTATTTTTTGCAGAAGTTCAAGTACACAGGATAAAGACTTCTTATCAAAAACAGACTCTATGGAGGATCAGCCATCCAAACCAAGAGCTCAAAGTAATTCTCAAAATAAAATATTGAACCAAGGAAATAGTTGAGTCTAGCAGCAACAATTTAAGCCTCGTTTTCCTTCTCTTGCACCAAAGGTCTCAATGTGCCCCCCAGCCACAAGTAAGCACATATGCAATTTCTTCCTCAGGAAACTCTCTAGCCCCTTCCTTCCCTTTAAATAAGACTTTTCAATATAAAGAATCAACAATAATCTCAGCCTTGGCAATAAACTAAGCTCTGACCAGGCAGCATAGAAGGGCAGGGTATTTTTCTACCCTTGATAAGGATAATTCCAATACTTTCTCCTCAGGCTACTCTTTGCCATCCTCTGGTATGTGCCATCTCCCTCAACCTCCTTCTCCATCCCTCATACCTAGCCTTCTTCTTCTTTATGCTTAGCAAGAATTGAGTCTGTAGGCACTTAATATAGGAGCTGGGGCTTACTCACAAGGAGGCTACTATTTTCTCTTTAGCATATTCAGGCTGTGAGCATATAAATAAACATATATTTTACAAATGTTACTCTGAAAATGAAATTAAGGATTAGAGATTTCTGGACTTTCTTCAGCCTTCATTTTTAATTCTCCTGGTATTGCTCCAGTAATCTATTTTACTGAAACAACAGTTAATTTGCTGCCTATTGTGGCTGATCAGACTGACTGGAACAGACAGGGCTGGTGCATAGCAACCATCAGACAACTTAGAAGTGACATAAAGAGTTCCAATAATTACCAATCTGATCCACTTGTTGCCTCTAATTACAGCTGGGTATACTTGCACCGTCCCCTCTCAGATCTGTTTTTCCACATTTTGGAAAGTTCAAGTATGGTTTTACACATTAGTTAATGGGTGACTACAATCCCCAGAGACAAGCCTTTTGCTTGATGTTTATCATTATTCTACTTGACTTTACCCATTTTACCAGTGTTCTACAGAAATAGGCTTATAATTAATGAGGGATTTATATTCCATAATGAAAGTAGTTGCATAATGCATTTTCTCCTAATAATATGAATAAATGAACACCAATCTATTTTCTCTCTTGACAAATTGCAGCTCTTTCATATTATGTTATTCCCCCCTCACCCTATAAACTGACACCCGTTTGGATTGTAATTAATTTGAGTCATACAAGCAAGATCAAGTCAAAGCTTGATCATTGGATGAGCAGGGAATGGAGTTTTGCTTCTTTTTAAAATGATGCTCTGAACTCAGACCCTTTATAAAAATAAATGTTCCAGTCTTGTTCATTCCTCCCCAATAATTTGATATTTTGAGTTCTAAGTGTTCTCAGTTGCTAAAATTCCCATATCATTACTGTTATACTACTGGCTAAATTGCAACAGAAGTATTTAAATCATTCAATGAATTTTCAACAGGATAAGATATTCCCACTTGGACTCTACTCTGAAATGAATGTCATGTCATATGCTAAATAATGAAAAATGAGTAGTAGGACTCAAGATATAAATCTCCTCCAGCAAGCACTGCGGGGCTCCAGTAATTCACAGAACTCTATAGGCTGAATTCACACATAAATTAACAGGGCACAGACTGGAGACAGGGCCAGATAAGAATCTGAATATGCGGTGCTTCTAAGATTGCATCCATTTAGACAGAAGTCTGCCACATATGGAGAAAAATCTGCACTTGAATCTGGAGATTTCCTAATGCTGTCATGTCATAAGAATCCAGTGGCAGTTGTGGTGTGTGTTGACTGGAGAAAAATGTAGTTGCTACTCTTCAAAACAGTAAGTTTTGATATTGCACAGTTCAAGTAGAAGTGTAGGTATATTACCCATGTTTGTCTGAAGTACCCCCTCTTTTCAAGTCATATAACACCTTAAGGTGGATGGAAAACTAGCCAACTAGTTGGACAGTGTAGTTTCTCCTTTTGACTTTGCTTTCTAATCCTTCAAACAGGTTCAACATCATTTTAAAAAGATTGAGCTGTTATCTTTATGGCATTTGGAAACTGGAATTGAGTAAGGACAAAGTAGAGAGAAGTCATAGTGTCATAAAGGTAGATTTAGGAAGATTTGGGCATGCAGTAGATAAATAGATATCAACAGCGTTCATAGAATGCCCAGAACAGAGTTCTGGCACCTTTTTTAGATGGAACATTATAGAGTAGCCAAGGCGGATTGTATGACGTGTGTGTGTTCCAGCACCTAATTTTTTTGGGATATGAGATGGCAGGACTTCTGAATTGTCATACAAAAATTATGGAAGGTTTTCCATTTAAAACTTTCTACTTTAAATATCTTTCTTTGCTTTTGATATACAGTCAGTCTATTTTTTAGAGTAATTCTACACATATGTACTTATTAACAATTTCAACCAATTTTGGTGGTACTTATTCACAGATTAAAAGAAGCTGAAAACAATATTATATTAATAAATATTTTATACTTTATTTTAAATATGTTGTGCTTCAATAATATAGGATTCCCATTAAAACAACTGGTATATAGCATTCCATAATCTCATTTTTTTCCTTGTAACATAATCATCATCAGCTGCTTTAGTTTGAAGAATTGAAAAATACATGTGTCATTCACTTGCAAATATGATGAAGTGAAATAGCAGACAAGGATGCTGTAAACTCCTTGGAAAAATATAATTAAAGTATGTGTGACAGGATAGTTTATTATAAGAAAGAACTCTTTGTCTACTTAAAATGCAAAGGCATGCCCCAGCAAATATAATGCTGCCACAGATTGCTAAGAAATGAATATTTGTAAATAAAAAACGATGAACAATTATTGTTATTATTCTCACTCCATAGTCTTTTAGAAACTACTATTTTATACAACAATCCATTCAAGGATAGACATGATGGGGTATACAGGAAGAAATGATGTCACACATATGTCATTGGACAAATAACATGAATTATACATTCTATGTAATCTGCCATTAATTCTATAAGATTTCAACTGATGGATTCAGGAATTGAGATTGCAATTTTGTTACTCAGTTCCTACTCAGTTCATAGATCTGTGAACTGCTAATCTCTACCCCCATTTTGCCAAAATTTAACTCAGTTTATTGATTCTCCTTTAGTCAATTAGGACATCCAGCACTGGTTGAATACCTTCATTGTCTCTTTTGACTCTTCTTTTACATCAACATGCAACCATTTCAAAGCCAGAATACCTTCACTGTCTATATACGCACAATTTCATCTTTATATTGGCACATACAGTACAGTATTAGCTTGAAAGATATTTTCCAGTGACCTCGAGATATTAACAATTTACTGTTAAGAGTAAAAAGGCAAGTAGGATATGAAAGTGAGAAATGGAAAGAGGTAAGATGCTAGAAAATAATTGCGAACTAAAACCACTGAAGCAATAACAAACTATGACTTGGATTAAGGGGAAAAAAGAGAATGTGTGTTAAAAGAATGTGAAGCATATACTGCTAAAAATATTACCAAAAAAAAATGAGGTACCAGGACTATGATATATGCAAAGAAGGTTGTTAAAATCTTGGAGAAGTGTTGCTGAGAGAGAGAAAAAATTGCAGCAAGGGCTGAATTAATTTTTTGTAGACTTTTGCCCAATAGTGAAGTCCTCTAATAAATGGGACACTGAATAGTGAGGCACTTTTTTCTCCCTGCTGACAAACAGTTGACTTTGCTGCCAAAACGTGTTCTTTGACAGCATGCTCTCTTGATTTTGAATGGGATAAATTTGAAATACCCCATGATGAGCTCAGACCGCTAGAAGGAGTTATTTTTACTATTAAGAATCAATCGATGGTATTCAATTCTAGGCAGAGACAATGGTTGTAGTGGGTTAATAGGAAATTAGAAGGCATGAGCGGACTTTCTGCGAGTTAAATGTAATAAAAGATTGTTTAACAGAGGATTTTGCAGCTTAGCTTCATTGTTGGGATTACCTGTTAGCTTTTTTTTTTTACAGTAGATAGATGGCAGGTAAAATTAGTTGATTGATAATAGATTTTCATATCTGTGGCATTTCTAATGTTATATATTAAGTTAATAAATGTACATGTAGATGTTCATGAATTGTGGACCTATTTTGCAAGGTGAGGGGGTTATTATTGTTGAAATACATTTATCAGCATCAACTAGGAAGGACATTTTATGTGTAAGTTTGATATTTTGTTTTACACACTTCTTTCTTTTTTGTTAATTTTTTTTCACTTTCCGTTGTTCTTTTGGATTATTTCATTTTTGGAACTAAAAACAAATATATAAAAAAATAGATTACCTTGTCTGGATTGTCTGTTATACATATTATATGCAGTGTGAACTAATTTATTATAATTATGGGTTGGTTGAAAGGGTTATCTAGAACAGCCTTTTATTGGAGATGCAGTAGGATAATGCTTCTTTAAAGCACTTGTTTTTAAAATGACCTGTGCTTACCAAGTTTTGAAAGAACGTAGTGAACTATGTAAATTGATTGCATGACAAAAGTTAAAATTTTCAGATGATAATTTTTTGAACTACATAACTAGTACATGGAAATTTGACAAGAGGACAGTGTAAATGGATTCTCTGTGCACTTACTATGGATAAAAGACTGATATTGTAGAATTGGAAAGATAAATATACAACCCCTTTGATTCAATAGATTAAGAACCCAGTGTCACTTTCCTTCTATGAACAGATTGCCTATAGATGTAGACTTTGTATGGACAAATATATTAAAAAGGTATTAATTTATACAAAATAGAGTAGACTAATTGTAACCTTGCTGTCAAAATGATATGCTGTGCTTTTTTTCCCTTTGCTTTATTTCACTTCACTTTAAAAAAATGCATTTATTTGATAATCTATTGTATTTTTATCTTTGTTATTTGTCCTTTCATTTATATCACTATTTTAAAAACAATAAAAGAATATTTTAAAAAATAACACAGTCAGCCAGATGTTATTCTATGAGATTCATACCTCTTACTGAGAACTGAACTCATAGATCTTTGCATTTGAGATGGCTAAGGAAAAGGTCATGCACAGTAATGTCATCACATAAATTGTAGATTTGAGTCCCAACCTCTCCTGTAAGCCTATATATCTGCATAATTATATCATCCCTCATATTTCATCATTTCCTAAGCTCTCCAAGTCCCATAGATGTCACTTGGAGCAGAATTCCTTCTTGTTCTAAAAATAAAAATATATGATTTGGATATCCTAAATCTTGGCAAGGTTCAGACAAAAAAGCACAATTTTATCTGCCCTTGGAGCCAAATATTTCTCTCCTACATACTTTTATTACAAGTGGATACCCTAGAGGAAAAGTGCTAAATTTATGTAGCAAAAATAAGAAGAATAGAAATATTGCACAGGATCATGGGGTAATACTATCTTATATTCAGAAATGAAGGAGAGTAAAAGACAATTTGCTCCATACTTATTGTCATCAGGCCATGTAAGAATGCTGAATGTGCAGACTTCAGGACTCCCCCCCCCCCGTCTGATCATCAGAAGTGTCCTTCAGCACCTTTACTTTGATGAGATTGTGGTCCTGAATAATCATGGAGTGAGCACACAATATAGCTTGGCCTTCCACTTGGTATTTAATTATTTGCAGTTGCACATCCCAATTTACATCACATTCATAATCTACTTCTATCTGGAACAGGCACCCTCTGCGCCCATCGTTGATTCATTTTCCAAATTATTTTTTCCCCTTGGCATTAATAGCATTTTAATTCAAATTCTGCAGAATCAAATGAACCCCTTTTCATTCCTGAGAATAGGTTGATGATGCTAAAAAAAACCCCTATAAATATTTTATATGTGGAAGGAGGGGCAGAGGGGGCACTTAATGAGCAAGTACCAGTGTGACAAAAAAGACTGATGTCACAAACAAATATTGTGATTACAAAGGAAAAGAACATGTATTTGCAAGCTGGTAAATTGGGAATGCAAGCTTATAAAACTGCTTACATAGATTGTTCTTCCCTGAGTCCTTTCAAGGGGGATAAATTGATAATTCTTATTATTGAAGAGCTGGCTCATTTCCTAAAAGGACACAGTGTCAGAGGAGTGTTATCCCAACAATACATTAGCATAAAAAACAAAAAGGAAATTCAGAAAGAGAGTGGTAGGAACTGTAGGTTAGAGGATAACAATGGTGCTTAGATTTATATACCACTCCATAGTGCTTTACAGCATTCTCTGGGCAGTTTAGAATATCAGCCTATTGCCCCCAACAATCTGAGTCCTCATTTTACTGACCTAGGAAGGATGGAAGGCTGAGCCAACCTTGAACCCTGTCAGGATCTAACTCCAGACTGTGGGCAGAATTTACCTGCAATACTGCCTTTTAACCTCTGTGCCACCATGGGCAACTTAAGTTCATATGTCCCCCAACTAATTTCACTGGTTGAATGCATTGGGATGGGGAAATCTATGAATGTCTGAGTACAGGACTAAAAAGAAAAACACAGGTGAGTGATCTATCAAAGATAAAAAAAAAATTAGAAATAGTGAAACAAAGCAAACTGGAATATTTCCCTAAGGCAAGCTCTGAAAAAATAAATTCCACTAATGCAAGGCCTCCCCCCCTTTTAAATGTACTATACCTACTTCTACATAGGCTTTTCTCTTTTTTGACTTGCAGCTTTCAGAAACATGTTCTGAAAGCTGCAAGGGTTTCAATCTTGGTTGTTGTTGTTTTTTTTTAATTTTACACATATTCCACAGCAAGGATTTCCAATTTTTATGTCAAAAATTGTTTTAAAATTTTGAAATCATTTATATGGGGATCCACTACCAGGATGGTCCTGAACAACAATAATAATAATTTATTATTTTTTATGCCACCTGACTCATGGTAAAATGGATAGAAAAGTTCAAAGAACTGGTTACAGTGGAAAAGATCTATAAAAGTCGGTCAGGTCCACCATCATGTCCTACCATTATGCTGAGGGGGAGGGGGATGGTATGCTTGGGATTTTTCTGCTTCTTCAGCCTTCTTGGGAATTAGGGAGGGGGGACTATCTTCAGAGACAGGACTGACTCCTTCCCAGCTGGTTCTCGCCAGGTTCCAAGGCTGTCGTGCCCTGAGTGTAACCTGAGTGTAACCTAGCATCTCAAAATTCTCAAAACATCTCCTCAGCATCACATTGGTTAGTGGTGACTGGTCAGGGGGTTGGGATTGGGTAATCAAAAGAATTGCTTTATGCTTCAGATTACCTTCATATTCCACCTGACTTAACTGCATCCAGTTTCACTCAGTAAAAGTTCTTTTGATTCAACCCAATGGATTCAAGACCCTTGCTTTCCTGAGGGGCCAACTGGGGCAGATCTGACAAAGTCACTCCAAGCTACCATTTCAGTGATAATTGATATAATAATAATAATAATAATAATAATAATAATAATAATAATAATAATAATAATAATAATAATAATAATAATAATAATAATAATAATAATAATAATAATAATAATCGATAAGAAAGACAAAAAAGTCTGGATAGTGGATATGGCAGTGCCTGGAGACAGCAGAATAGACGAGAAAGAATTTGAGAAGATAACAAAATACAAAGACCTACAAATAGAAATAGAAAGACTGTGGCAAAGGCAAGCAAGGATAGTACCGATAGTAATAGGCGCCTTGGGTGCAATACCAAAACAACTAGAGCACCACTTGAACACCACTGGCATTGACAAATTCGCCATTAGTCAATTGCAAAAGGCGGCCTTACTAGGAACTGCTTCCATCCTGCAACGATATCTGTAATACCATCAAACATCCACATCTGCCTATCCCAGGTCTTTGGGAAGGACTTGATAAGTAGACAAAAATGCCAAATCCAGTCTGAACATCTGACTGACTGTGCAATTGTTATCAGGATTTTTGGGTTAAAATAAAATCCAGGACGAAAGTTCGGAGTAAAAGAATAAAGTTTCTTTATTCACAAAAGAAATGGCGGTTTGCAAAGCGCGGTGGCACTCGACCATGTGCAGACAAAAAGCTACAAGGAAGAGCCACACCCACACAGAAAACGAAACCGCAATTAAAACCTCCCTAACTCCTCCTTGCCTACGTCAGCTAATCTGACGTGGCAAGTCACAAACCTATCAAACAACAATTCAGCCCTAACTTTACCATATATGGAAACCTCCCTAACTCCTCCTTGCCTACGTCAGCTAATCTGACGTGGCAAGTCACAGACCTATCAAAGGACAAAGTAATCCTACCTTACCATATAGGGTCATTTTTGCTTTTATTTTCAAGTTGCACATGCGTATTTGATGTTACTGGAAAATTTTTAAACTCTTTTATTTATTTCCTCCCTCAATCCCCCATTTCTTATTTCGTGATTCGTTTAATATTTTCCTTTATTTCAGCAAGTCGTTGTTTTTCAGTTTTGCTAATTTCCATTGGATGCAAGGAGTCCATATTTTCCAACAGTTGAATTTGGTCTCCAATTTCCTTTAATACCATTACAGATTTGACTGATTGTTGCGCTTGGAGAATCCCTGAAATAGAACTTTGGACAATACTACGAATTAAGGGAATTAGACAAGGCAACATCATTAGCCCGATAAGAATTACACATCCCATAAACAAAGCTTGTTTCCAGTTAGAAAATATACCTCCAAAGAAACCACCTTGGTCAAATATTCCAGTCCATTCCTGAGGAGGCACATGAGCCAACCTGATTATCCTATCTGTTATTTCTTCTATGACTTTACCATTATCATCAATTTGTAAACAACAATTGGATAAATTAAATTTTCCACATACTCCCCCTTCAGAAGCTAATAAATAATCCAAAGCTAAACGATTTTGATATACACCATTTTTCAATTGAGTGTGTTGCTTTGCTATTAGATTAAGGGCCAAAGCATTCTCTCTTGTAATTAATTCTAATACAGCTTGTAGTCTAATTATTCTATTAAGCATATATATTGGGGTCCTGTATCCATAAGCCCCATCTTGGGCCCACGTAGCAGGTCCATACTCCTTTATTATCACCTCTGGGGTCCATGTTTCTCCATCCCACTCTTGATCTTGATAAATTTTCACAGGTATATTTATTGAACTGCTCCTTTTCCTTCTATATTGATCATACACAGGATGGCTCAATCTCTCCCCTTCTCCTAATGGTATTAAAAAGAAAGCTGGTCTGATTTCCCCAATTGCACAAGAACCAGTCCATTGATTAGGTAATTGAGAATAGGCTCTTTTCCCACATATCCAATATAAGCCTGGTGGAGCTTTCCATTCTCCTCTATAAGAAATATTTAACATCCGACTACTATTATCAGGCCAGCTATAAGTTTGAGTTTCATTACTTAATGGCCACATTTTTGGAACGTTATTTGTATTGTTAGGCCAATATGATATACTTGAATTGGTAACATTTAACATTATCATAGATTCACATTGGCTCATTCCAATAATGGGAGTATTAGATTCATACCTGTTTATACACCACCTGCAGACCAGAACTTGTCTCAATTCCCACACACTACTATTTAAGTGGGGAGGTTGACCAGTAGCATTATATTTCTTTGAAATGTCCCATTCAGCTGCTCCCCAGGGCCATTGGTCACCCACATCTGTTCCTCCACATACATAGCAGTTTGTCACATTTAAAGCTTGAGCTACTGTTCCAGCCAACTCAATGAATAAATTTCTTGCTACGTCAGGGAGATCAAATGGTTTCTTAATTTCTTTCCAAAATTCATTATAGAAATTATGGGTCACTTGGGATCCTATTTCAAATAGACTCTGAATACTCAAATGGAAAAGTCCAGCAGGATCCAGTCCTTTTCCATATATCCGAATACCAAATTGAGATCCCCATTCCTGTATAAATTCTTGTGGGTTATTAATAGTAAAATTTACCCAATTACAATCAAAGCTTCCACAGTTACTCTGCACTATAATTTTAGACAATTGAGCATACGCACTTTCTAGTCCCTTCCAATTATCAGTAGCCCATTTCACGCAAGACCACCTAGGGCAATATCCTTGTTGTGCGGTTCCAGGACTACAACCTGGATCTCTCCTTTCCCATTTAGGAGATTTAGGACATATATATTTTTCATTGTAAATATAGTCTCTTTGCCAATTTATATTACCACAATGATGCTTCCCTCCTACACTTGATACCATGGAGGCTAACTTACAGGGTTCTAATTGGATTGTTGTTTTGCTACTTTTTGTAGCCATTCGTGTTTTGAAATGAATTTGTCCATTACTACCTCCTTCTTTTACTATTAGCCAAATCTGTTCGGGATCATTTTCGGGATCATAACATTTTTGAGTACTTTTACAATAATTATAAGTTACATTATTCTTTTTACATGGTATAGTTTGTCCTGTGCATTTATGTTTAGAATAATATATTAGGGTTTCTTTTTCTCTATCGCCTTCTCGAATTTTAACTATACATTTGCCACATTCATTTTTCTGAGTAGCTCTTATTTTTCGAGAAGGGGGTCTGAGAGATTTTACGGGAGGGATAACAGTAGTCTCATCCTCTCTCCATATTACCTCACATTTTCCTTGCCAATTAGATTGTAAATTCTGCCTCCTAGTGCCGTTGCAGAGGTAGTTCAAGTTATGATTCTTAGGAAGTGGATCTCCACAACTACTAGCCCATAGAACGGATCCCATCCAAATACAACGGGGATCCTGTTTCATGACTTTCTTGCAAAGCTTATATACTTCCATCATCATATTGCTACCACTCATATTTTTACTACCATTTCTGCACAACCAAGCTGAATCTCTCTGGGTTAGCCTTGGTGTCACTTCCAGAGTCAGATTACATTTTCTATCATTGGCAGTCTGTTTCTTCCAAATTTGAATTTCCCCCTTTTGGTTTCCTTCACTCTCAATACATAAGATAAGAGTTTGCTTAATACTCCTAACACTTCTTTCATTGGTCAGGAAAGAATTTCTCTTACCAATCGTGGCAGCAGTTAACATCCAAGAAGGCAAAGGAGGATAAGCCAACGATTGGGGTGAAGCTATCAAGGCAAAAGCATCATACTGGACTTCCCCTATTATAGATGAACAAGTATATCTACCAATTGTCTCTATATTCACTTCAAGATATAATGTTACATTACAGATCCCATTTTCTCGAAACTTCTTATATATTATCCAACTTTCATTTGAACTTATCAATCGTTGTTGTTCTATCCTAGGACTTTCAAACCACCAAACCTTGGGTTCAAACCACCAAACAATAGGGCAAGTAGGATCTTGAAGGTCTGAATAACAATGAATTGGGGTCCAAGTTCCCTCCTTCTCATAACGTCTGGTAGGGTTGATCCATAATCCTCCATTGGTCCCTGCTATGAAAATAATAATCAAAAAGAAATTAATCATTGTCTTTTTAGCACTAACTTCAGGGGTTCCTTCTGATAACTTTGCCATTGTCCTTGGTCTTCACAGTACTTCTTGGTTCTGGTATAGTGTGTCCAGCCTTTTTCTTTGGTTCTCACTGCAGTGTCTGTAGTCAATAACACAAGGAAAGGTCCATCCCACTTCGGTCTTAGAGATTCTTCTTTCCAAGTCTTTATCCACACCTGGTCTCCACTTTCAATCGAATGGACCTTGAAGCTTAATGGTGGTGTCTGAATCAAATAACCAGCTTTCCTGAAAGAATCAAAAGTCTGGGACAGTTTTTGCAAATATTGAATTAATCCTTTATCTTTACTAGGTAATTTCCCCATTTGTATTCCCACATCTTTCAAAGGCATCCCATACAACATTTCATAAGGTGATATTCCAACATCTCCCCTAGGTTGAGTTCTCAATCGAAACAATGCTATTGGCAATGTTTTTACCCAATTCATTCCAGTCTCCAAATATAGCTTAGTTAACATAGTTTTAATCCTCCCGTTCCAGTTCTCAACTTTGCCACTAGAGGGCGGATTCCAAGGACTGTGCAAATCCCACTTAATTCCTAAGGCATCAGCCATTCCTTGGACAATTTTTCCAGTGAAATGTCTACCTTGGTCACTGTCAACCGTTTGCACAATCCCATATCTTGGTATTACGTGTTCCAATAATAACCTTGTCACAGTTCGAGCAGTTTCATCAAAACAAGGGTAAGCTTCTACCCATCCAGTTAAATGGTCCACAATAACTAACAAATATTTGTATCTTCCTACTTGTGGCATTTCAGTAAAATCAATTTGAATGTTTTGGAAAGGGTACAATGCTAATGGTCTACCCCCTTTCTGTTTCTTTCTCAATTGATTTTTGTTTGTCCTTTGACATATTATACATTTTTGGGTTACCTGCTGGGCAGCAGTATACACTTTCAATCCTGCGTATTTCTTTAGGACTTCATCAATTAATGCCTGAGTGCCCCAATGGCTCCCTTCGTGCAATCGCTCAAGGATTTGCCTCATTAATGCATAATTTAAAATCTGTCGCCCATCAGGTAACCACCACTTCCCTTTCTCATCTTTGATTCCACCTGCTTTCTGTAATTTTTCTTCCTCCTTTTCGCTGAAAAGTGGGACTTCCTTTGTTGTCTCCACATATGGTATTAATATTTTGATTTGTTCAATTTTTTCTCCCATGCCTGTTTCCTTTGCCTCCTGATCAGCTAGGCGGTTTCCCTTTTTCTCTATTTCTTCCCCCTTTTGGTGAGCTCTCAAATGTACTACTGCAATTCTATGAGGTAGTTTCAAAGCATCCAACACATCTTCCACCAATTTCTGATGTATTAGATCCTTCCCTTGACTTGTCACATAACCTCGTTCCCTCCAGATCTTTCCAAACGTTTGCACTACCCCGAAAGCATATTTGGAATCAGTAAAAATGGTCAAATCCTTTTTCTTTCCTATTTCAAGAGCTCTCTTTAATGCATACAGCTCAGCAGCTTGAGCAGACCAATGATTTGGCAGTCTCCCATTTTCCAACAAAGCCCATGTTCCTTCCTGCACAATTGCATATCCATTTTGTCTTCTTCCCTCCACCATTCTAGAAGATCCATCAATATACCATCTTTCCCCCTTTTGCAAAGCACTATCTTGTAAATCAGGTCTTATTTTTGTTTCCAAATCAACTATTTCACTGCACCAATGCTCCACATCCTCATTTCCACTTTCATTTACTGTATTCATGAATTGTGCCGGATTCAGTGATGAGTCATTAGTTAACACCAAATCCGTATGATCTAATAGCATCCCTTCATATTTCAGCAACCTAGAATCCGTTAGCCATCTTCCTGCTTTCTGTCTCAATAATGTCCTCACTTGGTGTGGACTACTAACAACCAATGCTCCTCCCATTGTCAACTTCTCACTCTTCTTTACCAACAAAGCCACAGCTGCAATTGCCTGAATACAAGTTGGCCATCCTTGTGCCACCGGATCTAAAGTTTCAGACAAATAAGCTACTGGTTTCTTTTGTCCTGCCCACTTCTGTGTCAACACTCCCAAAGCTACTCCTACTTCGACTGATACAAACAGATGAAATGGTTTCTCCACATTGGGAAGACTAAGCACCGGAGCACTTACCAATAGATGCTTTAATCTTTGGAAGTCAGCATCCAATTCCTTAGTCCACCCAACTTTGAATGGCTTGTTTTGAACTAATTGTCCATACAAACCCTTTGTCCACTTTGCATAGTCTTCAATCCACAACCTACAATATCCTACCAATCCCAGAAACTTCCTTAATTCCTTCTGTGTTTTTGGCCGTGATTGTTTTACTATTCCTTCTATTCTTTCAGCACTTATCTTCCTCGACCCTTGACTAATTAAATGACCTAAATATTTCACCTCTTCCTCTACAAATTGTAACTTCCCTTTACTCACTCTCAGCCCTTGTTGTGCTAAAAAGTTCAGCAACGCAATTGTTCCTTCCTCTGCCTCTATCTTTTTCTTACTGGATATCAACAGATCATCCACATATTGAATCATTTTCACTCCTTTTGGCAACTGAAATTTCTCCAAAGTCTGTTCTAACACCTGTCCAAACAAATTAGGAGACTCAGTGAACCCTTGGGGTAACACAGTCCACTGATATTGTTGTTTCCTCCCAGTGAAGGGATTTTCCCATTCAAACGCAAACAATTTCCTGCTTTCCTGGTCCAACGGACAAGACCAAAATGCATCCTTCAAATCTATCACACTGAACCACTTATGCTCTACAGGTATTCTTCCCAGAATTGTATAAGGATTTGGAACTACAGGATGTCTTGTTTCCACAATCCGGTTCAGGAGCCTAAGGTCTTGTACGACCCTATAACTCCCATCTGGTTTCTTCACTGGTAAAATAGGTGTGTTGTAAGGTGACATAGTGCCTTCCAACAGACCGTCCTTTACCAACTGATCTATAACTGGTTGTAAACCTTTCCTCCCTTCCAACGAGATATTGTATTGTTTCTGAGTTATCACTTCACTATTTGGTTTCAATTTGATCTTTAGGGGTTCTATTTCCAATCCTCCCCTATTTCCAGGCTGAACCCACACTATGGGGTCAATTTTCCCAGCCTTTTCTTCAGTCAATACATATACTGTTTCAGTTTTATCAAAAGTTATTGTAAGTCCCAGAGCTGACATCAGGTCTCTTCCCATGATATTAATTCCTGCTTCTGGTACATACAACAACTTTAGAGTTTGAATTTCATTTGGTCCAAATTGTATTTTCATTGGTTCTAATTGTTTTACACTGAAAGCTTCACCTTTTACTCCACTTACTCTAATTTTTACCTTTTCATCTAATTTCCCTTCTACAGGTATTTCACACATGGAGGTTCTAGAAGCTCCAGTATCTACCAAGAATACATACTCCTGTGTTCCCACCTTCAAATTTATCAAGGGCTCCTGGCGGGAACTCTTAATGAGGGGCCCCTGACCTCCCTAGTATTCCAATTCATCTTCCTCCATCAGGCGATGGACTTGTTCCCCTGTGTTCAGTTCTGGGCATTCGCGTTTGAAGTGTCCAGTCTTCCCACAATGAAAGCAAGTTCTCACCATCATGTCTCCTCGTCCCATTCCACGCCCTCTTACATTAGTACGTCCCCTGTAGGCTCCTCCCATTCCTCCTCTACCACGAGGGATGAAGCCTCGTCCTCTTCCTCTTTCATTCTGTGTAGCTTGCATCACTTCTTTAACAGTGACTGCCATTATTTTACTTGATCTTTGTGTCTCCCTTTTTGCTTTTTCATCCTCCCTATTCACGTATATTTTCTGAGCTTCCTTAAGCAACACTTCCAAAGATTCTGCAGTCCAATTCTCTCTTTTCTGTAACTTTTTGGCTATGTCTGGCCACGCCTTGGTCACAAACTGAATTTTCATAATTTGTGCATTCAAGGCATCGTCAGGATCCGCCCCAGCAAACTTCCTCATTCCATCTTTAATACGTTGCAGAAATGTAGCTGGTGCTTCCTCTTTTTCCTGCTCTATATTAACTGCCTTAATCATATTTTGAGTCCGTGGAATAGCTTCTTTCATTCCCCTAATTATCAAAGATCTCAAATCCTGCATGTGAGTCCTGTCTGCCTGTTCATTGTTATTCCAATTTGGTCTTGCTAGGGGGAATTTTGCTTCCCCAGCCACATGGCCTCCTGGCGGATTGGGAGCAGGATGCTCCCTATCCCAGATTGCCATTGCAGCCTTCCGGATCAAGTTCCTTTCCTCTGGACTAAAGAGGATGCTCATGATGTTATTTATCTCGTCCCAAGTATAGATGTTAGCCCCTAGAAGCAAGTCCAGTTGTTCACTTGCTCCCAAGGGATCATCTATAAAACTAACCATCTCCTTTCTAAATGCTCGTACCTCTGATGCCTTAAGAGGTTCATGAATATAGACTATCTGGGGAACCCCTTGAGCATTAGCTCCACTTGGGGCTTCCCTTAGTGGATATTGCTGCACCTCCTCCTCTCCCAGTTCCAATTGTCCCATCAAATTTCTTCCATCAGGTGTTCCCCCAAATTTATTTGGTAAGTTTATAGGACTTTGTATCGGAGTTAATGGAGAGAAGTCCGGGGTTAGTGGGGACGATGGAATCAAAGGAGTCTGACAAAGATCTGGACTCCGAGCATCATTTGAATACTGGGAAGTACTGGGTCCAGACTGGGTCACTATTGGGGTTGATACCGAAGGGGAATCCATAACCCCTCCTTCCCTAATTGGGGATAAATAATTAATTCCTCCTGGATTGTTAGAATACGGGGGGCAAAAGTATATTCGCATGAGGTGGGGGGTTCTGAATTGGATTTGGGTTATAGGGAGGAGGAAGACGCTTCAATAAGTCCCTCTCTTCTTCTTCCTCTACCTCATCTTCCTCATCATTTTTAACCATCATCACATGTTCCTTGGTATTCCACAAATCGGGAACCCATATTAAAGCATAATCTAACTCATTGTCTAAACTTTTACATTTCTTCTTCTTCACATATGTGTACAAATTGTGACATTGGAAATAATCATTGGATCCATCTCTTGGCCATTCTACATTATCATCCTCCCACCAAATAAAACAACAAAGGTTAACCATATCTTCCTTGTTTAATCCTAATCTTAAAATTTCCCGATTATAGGGTGGAGATCCCCACCCTGCTAATATTTTGCCTAAAGGGCCTTTTGGGTCTATTTTAAGTTTAGGATTCTTTCTAATTCTTTTTACACATTTCTTTCCTGCATTAGTCGACCCTGTATTTCCCCCCATTCCTTATTGGGGCAGTCTTTTCCTTGAGTATGTGCGCCTGTGTCCCTCCTGGCAACCCTTCTTATTCCTCACACTTCACCGTCTCCGGATATTTTCAAAATATCCCACTCACTCACTCCGTCCTGCAGACCTCTCCCAGAGGTCCCTCAAAAGGACTTCCACCCCGGCCCCCGTCACCAGTTCTCACATCCACAACTCTTTCCCTGACCGCCCTGGACTCTTGTGTTCTGGTGTTTTCAAAACCAGTACTCACCAGGGTCTGCGCGCAGATGTTGCCCGGTCCTCTCCAAGACTGTTTCTCACAACTTTTTCTTTCTTACTTTATTAATCAACTCCTACTATTCGTCCAACTAAATTTTACGGGCTTCCAAGAGCTGTTAAGTCCTCTGGGTGGTTCCCCTCCGTTCAAAACGGAATGGGGTGCACCTGAAGAGGATCCCTCAGAGTCCAAAAACAGATTGAAATCCCGGACGAGCCCCCAATTTGTTATCAGGATTTTTGGGTTAAAATAAAATCCAGGACGAAAGTTCGGAGTAAAAGAATAAAGTTTCTTTATTCACAAAAGAAATGGCGGTTTGCAAAGCGCAGTGGCACTCGACCATGTGCAGACAAAAAGCTACAAGGAAGAGCCACACCCACACAGAAAACGAAACCGCAATTAAAACCTCCCTAACTCCTCCTTGCCTACGTCAGCTAATCTGACGTGGCAAGTCACAAACCTATCAAACAACAATTCAGCCCTAACTTTACCATATATGGAAACCTCCCTAACTCCTCCTTGCCTACGTCAGCTAATCTGACGTGGCAAGTCACAGACCTATCAAAGGACAAAGTAATCCTACCTTACCATATAGGGTCATTTTTGCTTTTATTTTCAAGTTGCACATGCGTATTTGATGTTACTGGAAAATTTTTAAACTCTTTTATTTATTTCCTCCCTCACAATGATCAATCATCATCATCATCATCATCATCATCATCATCCCTATGCCATTTCAGACAAATGGCTGTCCAATCTCTTCTTAAAAACTTCCAGTGTTGGAGCATTCACAACTTCTTGAGGCAGGTTGTTCCACTGGTTAATAACTGTTCTAACTGTCAGGAAGTTTCTCCTTAGTTCTAGGTTGCTTCTCTCTTTGATTATTTTCCATCTGTTGCTTCTTGTCCTGCCTTCAGGTGCTTTGGAGAATAGCTTGACTCCCTCTTCTTTGTGGCAACCCCTGACATATTCAAACACTGCTATCATGTCACCCCTTGTCCTTCTCTTCATTAGACTAGACATTCCCAATTACAGCAACCATTCCTTATATGTCCCCTGATAATCTTTGTTGCTCTTCTCTGTACTCTTTCTAGAGTCTCAACATCTTTTTAACATCATGGTGATCAAAACTGGATGCAGTATTCCAAGTGTGGCCTTACCAAGGCATTGTAATAACAGATTATGACCATTCTTTCACAAAAAAATCAAAGTTACAATGGCTCCTCATAGCTTTGGTCATTGCAATGTTTCTGTAATCATGTGATTATGATGAGTATCCCCCTTGGCCCCCTGCCACTCAATCCCCAGTTTGCAATGACAACATTGAGTGTGTCGTGGTCATACGATCATGATTGCTAATGTTTTCTGCTAGCTTCCCATAAATAAAGTCAATGGGAAAATCAGAGGGCCTCACTTAATGAATGACTTTTACAGTTTTCACTTAATGTCAGCAGCCAAGACTGCCATTGCTAAGTAATATGGTCATATGATGTTGTGCTTTATGACTGTGTCACTTAGCATCAAGAATTCTAGTTTCAATTGCCATTGTTAGCCAAGGATTAGCTGTAAAATGTTTTGTAAATTGTAGTCTTTGCATGAAAACAATGACTTGGTTCTTTCCAGATTCATCGATTCCAGATGCTTATTCCCAAATCAAACTGCAATCTTTTTCCAGCAGCTAGATACAACTAAATGATGATCATGGTGATCAAGTGGGGTATCAACTCTTGAAAAGAGTAAATTTCCCAGGAATCAAGACCTGGTTTGCATGCAAATTGTCCCTGCAATGAGATAGAAAGAAAACAGAAAATAATACAAATTTTGCATATGTAAATGAATATACCTATCTATCTACCTATCTACTTTTATGTCTTTATTTATATAATGCTGCCTTCCCTTCAGTCATCCATTCTGTGTGATGTACAGATTAGTGGGAAGTACACAGCCAGATAATTATCTAGCAGAAGCATTCATATTTGTGATATGTGAGCTTTGACAGTTTTATTAAAAATAAATGCATAGAAAATTCCCTACTGTTTCTTTTTTCTTTTTCTTTTTTTCTTTTGTTCAATATCTTGGCAGAGCTTTGTTAATAGCTCCTTGCAAATTTCACTTCAGCCTACACAATGGTCTATCCTTTGGTTTGTTTCCTTTATTGTGAAGACTGTATTCATCCCAGGACTTTGTGATGTCAATGTGCAAACAAAGAACTTGATGCTGAGTCTAAAATTCAGCTGGCTATGAGCTTACCCTTTATTTTTTTCTGTCCCTTTTGTTTCTTCTCTTTTTCTTGCTTTCCTTTTTTCTTTGCTAAACAATAAAAACTAGGATATGTTTCTCTTTTTGGTGTTAAATTCATTTCAGCCTCAACCTGCATCTGTGAATTTTTTTAAAAATGCTATGAAAATATCTATGCATGTTATGCATATCTTTAATGTGCTATGTGCACACTTTTTGCAATCAGTGCCTAATATAAAATTCATAGTTTTCCCTAATATATACAATTTTGTGCATATTTTTCATTGAATACTCTCAAAACACCTGGACAGACTCAACCCTAGTTTCAATTGGGAAACTATGAGCATCCTAGATTAAGTTAAATCTCAAAGTACTAGGGAATTCTTGGAAACATGTCATTCAGACAAATCAGACATCAAAAGACACATAGAGATAAATCACATTTATACACCATTCAGGCAAGACAATGAAAAAGCTAAGAAAGAAATAAAATGACCAGAACACATCCTCTCCAGTAGCCAACACCCAGATAAGCAGAGATTAGCATCAGATAAATAATCAAGCAACAAACAATATCTTAATCAAGGAACTACCAAGGAGAAAACCACACTATATAAACAGGGAGGAAGCCTGCACTCGCTATTACTAAGTTGGATAATGAAACATTTGCAAGCAAACAATCAATAAGCAAACAAGCAAGACTGATGAAAACATGTAACTCTTAGAAGAAAACAACCAAGTGCAAGGCCCCTACTATCTACCCTAGTCTACCACAATGAAGCCCCTCTGGAACTGAACAATTGCTTTCATAGCTTCCCCCTTGAAGAAAATATATGATACTCACAAAAGAGCATTCATCAATGGTTTCTAAAATAAAAAAAGAAAAACATAAGCATTTGACGAAGTAAACCACAACCTATTTCTTCGTAAGCTACAAAAATTTGGGATAGACAGCATCACCACTAGATGGATTTGTAATTGGTTGACAATCCATAGTCAATGAGTAGTCCTTAATGATACTATATCTACATGGAGGGAAGTAAGCAGTGGGGTACCCTAAAGTTCTGTCTTAGGTCCAGTACTCTTCAATATCTTCATAAATGACTTAGATGAGGGAATAGAAGGGATCTCATCAAATTTGCAGATAACACTAAGCTGGCAGGAATAGCCAGAAGACAAGCTCAGAATCCAAAAAGATATTGACAGACTTGAACAATGGGCCCTATCTAACAAAATTATATTTAATGTGGAGAAAAGCAAGGTTTTACACCTGGGCAGGAAAAACCAAAGTTACAAGTACAGATTAGGCAAAAGCTCACTCAAAAACAGTAACGGTGAGAGGGATCTTGCAGTCCTAGTGGACAATCACTTAAACATGAGTCAGCAGTGTGCAGCAGTAGCCAAAAAAAACAAAACAGAGGCATAGAATCGAAATCACATTAAGTATTGGTACCACTTTATAAAGCCTTAGTAAAGCCACATTTGGAATACTGCATCCAGTTTTGGTCACCACATTACAAAAAAAGATGTTGAGACTTTGGAAAAAGTGCAGAGAAGAGCAACTAAGATGATTAAAGGTCTGGAGACTAAAACATATGAACAACAGTTGCAGGATTTAGGAATGGTCACTCTAGAAAAAAGAAGGACTGGGGTGGGGGGCATGATAGCAGTATTCCAGTATTTGAGAGGCTGCCACAAGGAGGTCAATTTATTTTCCAAAGCACCAGAAGGCAAAACAAGAAATAACAGATAGAAACTAATCAAGGAGAGAAGCAACCTGAAATTAAAGAGATACTTCCTAATAGTGATGACAATTAACCAGTAGAACAGCTTGCCTTCAGATGTTATGGGTGCTTCATCTCTCAAGGTTTTTAAGAAGAGACTGGACAGCCACTTGTCTCAAATGATATAGGGACTCCTGCTTTAACAGGGGGCTGGACTAGAAGACCTCCAAGGTCCCTTCCAGCTCTATTCTGATTGATTGAAGTTCAGAGCAGTTCAACCCTGATCTCCATATATCCTATTCTATTGGAAACACATGACGGCCCACAATGAATATCTGCTCAAATCAAAAATGTAATATCTGCTTGGGATTTTAATTAAAGTTTGAATTTCAAATTAAATTCAGAGTTATTGCTCAATATTTGAAAGGCAGGGGATGATTCGGCTTCATTTAAACCATTCCAATATACATTTGGGGAGGACTCATCCATAACAAATGTTAAATGGATCTATCTGCAAATTAATTGAAACTGATTAATTAAAATAACTAAATTGTGCAGACTAGGCAAAGAAACCTAACATGAACCATTGATACTTCTACATTTGGCTACCTATGAGAATATTGAAAATTATATTAGGAATGGATGCATTATTGCTGGGATGTGAAATTGTTGAACCTGCACAAGACTAAGGGATATCCATTTCATTCCTTTCTTGGAGCTACATTCTTTCTCAGTTTCTTACAACAGAGAAGTCAGCCTAATTTCTTTTTCCTGAATTAGGTCCAAAAGCAATTTGCATTTGTTATGTCATTACTTATATGCAGTGAGAAGTGCCTATCTAATCAAAGGAGATTTATGGCTTATTGCAAGTGCTTAATGTACAGCAGTATTCTCCCCTAGGGTGCATTGCCAAAATGAATAGTAAAAATGAGAGTATTCCTAATGCTCAACAATCTTTGATTCTTAAGGCATGGGATTAATGCTCATAATAATATAGTAAGCTTTTTAGGACAAATGAATAATCTAGATCTATGGATTTTTATGACTGGATGCACTCTCCCACCATTTGTTTATTTAACTAGATAGGAAACCTACGTAGATGTATGACAGGGATTATTACTTACAAAATGATGGTCTTTGGTTTGCACAAAAAAGCAAACAATCTAAAAAGTGCTCTATTTTTTAAAAAATCAATTTTATGCAGCAGACAAGAAGATAAATTGAAAAGAAATCTATTAGAAGGGAGTCCACGTTTCCTGTTGCCTCAGAAGAAAACAGGTGCCCAAGATCCTGCTCCTTTATTTCTAATAAATCAGGCCAGACACTTACAAAATAACACTTATATGTGCCTGTTTAAATATGCAGAAGTAATCCATAATCTCAATCACAAAGAACATTTCTGTATATTCAACTGAAAGCAAGTAATCTTTCTTGAATAGGTTTTCACACTATAGAGAGTGATCAGTAGGATCAGTAAAATATAGGATGTTAAGAGCTAAACTAAAATTATTAGAATAGATGTACCACTCTATCCCCTTAGCTGTAGCTTCTAGCATGCAATGTATACTAGGAATGGCTAAAAGTATTTTTAATAGTAGCTTATATCTAAGGGTTAGAAATGCTTAAGAAGAATTTTCTCCTGGGATTACCTCAGGTAGGCTCAGTAAACAAAGATTCGAATTAACTACGTAATAGGAAAGAGAGGATAAAGAGTAATCCACTTAGCTGAGACACTGCAGCATACAGATTGTACAACTGTCTGTAAAATACTGGAGGTTTTTCTATTATTTTTATTTTAATTCGCATGACCATCATTTCAAATTCACAAGCTTGGGTGGCTAAGAATGTTCAAAAATTGCATCAAAGATTAAAAAATAGAAAATGACAACACAAATATAAACTATGTGCAGAGTAAGAACAAACTGATCAGTGAAAAATTAAAACAACCATTGTACTGGTTTAAACATATCTTCTGGCCTACAGAAGATGGTGACTCTACCAGTGTTTTTAAGGGCTTGAAAAGGACCAGCAGGGTTGAGAACAGCCCAACCTTTTAGGGAATAATGTTCCAAACGGAGGCTACCATGACAAAAAAAAGGTCTCTTTTCCTGGACCCAATGGATAGCACTGCCTAATAGGTGGGACCCAGAATATGCCTCTTCTGCTGGAATGCAATGGGTAGACATAATCTCCGAGACACAACCAACTTGGTTAACGTTCAGATATTAATAAGAATAGGTTTACCACAAGATTTGGCCTGGAGATAAAAAAAAAACAATGTTAATGGTTTTGCTAGTTTATTTTCAACATTGTCCAGCATTTCTTTTGAGGTTTATTTTTTTTTATATAAATTCATGGCAAATGGTAGGTTTGATTTGATTAACCCTATAAGCTCTGTAGAAAAAAAATATATCTGTGCAATGTCTCCCCTTTAGGTTTAATAAAATGTGAGTGGCTAGGGAACTGCGATGTGCTGAAGAGAAGTTACACAGTGAAATTTATTCACACACATAGACCACAGAATTAAAATCCATGCAAGAAATCTTAACCTACTCATGAAAGTCTCCAGAATTTTTTTTTCTTTCAAAAGAAAATTATGAAATCAAAGTTTGAAGATTTAAAAACAAACAAACATGCAGTGATATTCAACCCAGTAATATTTAAGTCAGGGCTTAAAAACACTGATTTTGCTTTTCTTTCTGTAAAGAAAAACAATTTTAGGAATAAGTAATAGAGTCATTACATTTTGGCAATGTTCCAGTACTTCAGGTATCTTTTGGCCTTTTAAACACAAGCATGCAAATTATTTTAAAGGATATAGTTATTATATTCATTCATTCTCGTTACCTTGAGATGCACAATTGCAAATTTCCATCTCCTTGGATGCTGTTAGCATTTTATGAAAGCTTTTTAATCTAGTTAAGGCTGATATGAAACAATTTTTCAAGCATTATTGTTTCCATTCTTGTTTGAACTCAAAAATAGTCTATAAAGCCACTTTCACCCCTCCTTTAAAAACATTGAAAACAAAATAGAGAATGGTTTTATAGTGCTTCCATGATAGATTTATGCTTTGAGCAAATGTGCACAACTGATTAAGTTAATACTTCAGGTGCTCTGCTCAAGTAAATAAAATGTTCAACATGTCCTCAGCTTTTTAAATTTAATTTACCTCATTCTCAATCGCATTCAACTGTTTCCCCAAAGTGCACAAACCAGCTATTTAGAGTTTAAACTTCCCTTTAATTTTAGCACAATCCCACAGATGTCTATTAGGAAGCATTCTCCTTCAAGTATCCTCAACCTTACATAGATTTTTGAAAGAAGTACAATTGAAGATAGTGATGTGTGCAAATAAGTATAGATTGATATGACTTGGTTCGGTACGCTGTTAAAGTACTTTCGTCCATCTTTCTGGATTATAGCATGGAAACCTTTTCAACAAACAATCTGTGCCAATTGACTGTTAATAACAAAGGTAGCACACTCTTACTGTACTTTCATAGACCATTCTTGTTCTTACACATGAACAAAATCTACTAGCAGAAAGAAGCAGGCTGTAGGTTTGATTCCTAGCTTTGCAATTTGGCTGCAAATGTTTTGTCTCCATTTGTGGGGACATCTTCAGTGTGCTTTGAAAACCAACCAATCAAACAACCTGAAACCAGACCATGACTCAGAAACATTCAGACAAATAACACCCACACCAATTTAAAGTCTATTGCTCTGACAGACGAGCACAATTCAAAGCACACTGAAGATGTCCCAAAGAACGGAGATGAAACATTTGCAGCCAAATCGCTGAGCTCAGAGATCAAACCTATAGCCCAATATTCTACTAATATTCAAACACATCTCAGAAGAAAGAAGCTTCTAGCCTCTGATTCTTTTTTTCTTTTAAAGGGAGGACACAAAACTGGACAAAGACTGTAAGTGGGTTTGGAACAATACAGAACAAAGTGGATCTATTAAAGGTAGCTCTCAACTTACAACAGTTCATTTAATGACAGTTTAAAGTTACAACGGCACTGAAAAAATGACATGACCATTTTTCACATTTAGGATTGTTGCAGCATCCCCATGATCATGTGATTTACATTTGGATGCTTGACACCTGACTCATATTTATGATGGTTGCAGTGTCCTGGGGTGATGTGATCATCTTTTGTGACTTTCTGAGAAGCCAAGTCAATGGGGAAGCCAGATTCATTCACGAACCATGTTACTAATTTAACAATTGCAGTTATTTGCTTAACAAATGTGGCAAGAAAAATCATAAAATGGGGCAAAACTCACTTAACAAATTTTTCACTTAGCAACATAGATTCCAGTAAGTCGAGGACTTCCCATAATTTGGATTTTGAAGACACGTGCTATAAGCCAGGGACAGTTTGGATGGTGAGGTGGGCAGCATATAAATTTAATAAATATACAAATTGATGCTTTCAAACTGTGCTATTGGACAAGACATAATGAAATACTGTGAACAGCCAAGAAAACAAACAAATCCAGAATCAATTGAGTTACAAATGACCAGCCTCAAATTATCCTACTCCGAATATATTATGCAAAGAATTAGATAAGGTTTAAATTTTGACAAAGGTGGAAGGTAGACAACCAGAAGCAAGGTGGATAGATCACTTGCAGAGGCAATGGGTGCATTCATTAGAAGACCTGAAGGACCAGATTAGTGATAGATCATCATGGAGAAAATCTATGTGGTTGGTTTAAAAGTCATCCCTGACTTGCTGGCTCATAATCAGCATCAAATTGCCATATATCTGTTTGGATCTTTTCAGTATATACCTATTAGAATAAATAAAAACTGATTCAGATAAAGTATGCCACCTTTATAATGACTCATAAATCCTATGATGCTTTCCTTACATTCCTCAATACACTAGATCTAGAACTGGAAACACTGGAGAGGCATTACATTCCACAACACAAGCCGGCTGCTAGCCCAATGGGTGACAATTGCAGAATACTTCTTCTGGTGGAGAAGACGGCTGGGGTATTGGAAGAAGTTAGAGATGGTACAAAAGGATATCATATCTCATTGCCAGAAAAGAAGCAGCTTGTTCTTACAGCAAGTTCCATTTTCTTTGGGAAGCTCTCAACTAGCCATTATCAGTCCCATCAGCTGCAATAGTTACAAAATGTTGCTTCATAATACAGCCTCGTTTCACTACAACTTATAATCTAAAAATATTTATTTTCAAATATTTTGAATTAGTAAAATAAAATCCTATAGCTGTTCAGCAGTAAGTAGTAGAAAACAACAATAATAACAACAACAAGCAAACAGACAAGAGGGTTTGTTTGAATGGAGGGATATCTTCAGTCTGACCTATTTCTGAGATTCTTCTCCCCTCCAAGAAAATAGATACCTTCAGCACATTTCTACACATTTATTTGTATGTAAGTCCCTAGGTATTTCATGGCATATTCAAATAATTGTGGCTAGGAAAGCAGCTATAGGAATAATATGCTTTACAGAGAGACTGGGAAGTATCTACTTCAGCAGTAAGGCTCTTCTACAATATATCCTTCCCATGACCCACATTATCCCCAAGAAAGATACATTTTCACCATTTTTTCTTATGATATGTTGCACATGAAGGAGTCAGAAAAATTATATATCATAAGTCACTTGCAACACACCAGTATACTGAAAGACATGTGATTTAATGTGATCTGTAATCTCCCATTTAACAGATTTAGCACTTACATATTAATTGTTCCTTTTTCGTTTAGATTTTGGCTTTCCAGCCAAATAACAACAGAGAATTGATTGAAGCTGGGAAGAGAACTGGATTACAAAACATGAATTACAACACTCCCAAATAGAACAGTGATCCTGGAAGTGAACATGAAAAATAGCTCTATTTACTTGAAAAGTTGAGGCAGATTTGAAGAATGTCTAAGTGGAGTGTTCCTTGTTGTACTGACAGATAATAGAAAACTAATAAGGCTGTTTGACTTCCATCTGTGGTATTCAGCTAGACTGAATAATCATCTACTGTCAAACTTTGGTATATGGGTAGAAAACTTTTCCAATGTTCAGACCTTAATTTAGATCTTCTTGGATATATTTGTATGACAGACATTGTGAAGAGATATTGGAAAGAGAAATATGATGTATTATAAATTAAGCTCAAAAATGATTTGAGATTGGTATACAGAACAATTATATCTGTTTGTATTATTTTGGTAGTTCTTTGACTCTCAAAGAGGATTCTGATCTTCTTTAAAAATTGGTCTTCCATTATGAAATATCAAGATAGACTAAACTGAGATTTTATACAGTTTGGGCATATTTTTGTTTCAGTCCAATGACATCCAGAATATTTGGATTTATTCAGTGATGACTGACTGACAACTAACTTATAGCTAGCATCTCATGCTTGTAAATATTATGCCAATACAGAAATAAAGAAAAAAAAGAAATAATAATCACTGGAGGTTTTTAAGAAGAGACTAGACACTCACTTGTGTGAAATGGTGTAGGTTTTCCTGCTTGAGCAGGGGGCTGCACCAGAAGACCTCCAAGGTCCCTTCCAGATTCTATTCTATTCTATTCTATTCTATTCTATTCTATTCTATTCTATTCTATTCTATTCTATTCTATTCTATTCTATTCTATTCTATTCTATTCTATTCTATTAATAAAAAAATAGCACAACAAACCCGAGTCCTTAAAACTATAATCCAATTCAATCATACATGTCACACTCTACTCACAGCTAATTCTAACACTGAAGGAAAAGAATAGACTTCAAGATTTTCCAAAAGCCTTGAAGAATTGGGGTCATACAAATCTCAGGGGAAATTCTGATCCACAGGGCAAACAATACAACTAAGAAGACAAATTTCCTAGGTCCCAATAGATGGCATTGTTTCAGACAAGGGGTCCAGAGCATGCACACCATCTTACACCTTATGAGATAGGATAATTGGGGATATGCAGGCACAGAAATAATCTTTTTACCTTGTAGCATTTTGTGGTGTTTGATCTTTTGAGGACACATCCAGTAAATGAACTCCAGGGATGAATAGTCTAGCAAAGCACCTCATTAAATGCAAGGTCAGATAGAGTAAGCTATTGACTTCATGTGCATACTTTCACAACTAATGTTTTTCAAGTCAGGTTTATCCTAGCTAACCACATACTGTTGCTTGCTACATGCAACGGCTCAGCCTGGTCTTGAAGTTTCAATCAGATACTTTAAATAAGGTTTATGCAGTTCCTGAAGAACTTCTATAAATTTTGGAGATTTCTATCTTGCTATGTTGGATCATCCACAAATGGTTTATGTTCACTTACGACCATGCCTACTGTGCATTTTTGTGGAATGCAGGAGACCAACAATAGGTCTGTGTCATTTTAAAGAATAGGAAAAGGAAAAAAATGATGCAGGAATAATGCTATTTGGAAGAGTTTCATATTACTACAACAAAGTGATTCTTAGCTGTGTATATTCAAACTAAATTTCCTATCATTTAGGGGTAGGGTGAAAAAGAGAGAGAACTCAATACCAAATAATGGATTACAGTTTTGCTTCAACAATTCTTCCCGCTCCACTTATCTTTTTTTATGTTTCCACATGTCCTCTTTCTTAAGTCTAAGAGTTATAACTGCAGTCATCATATCCTGCATAGGTCAACCAATGCAGAAAAGCAGAAATTTCTTTATTTTGTCAAAGACTTGTCCAACAAAAAAATAAACTAAAGAGTTATCTTTTATTGGAGATAGCTGTCTTTCTTTTTTCTTGCCAACAATGTTAGAAAAAAATATGTAAATGATCACATATATGTGACTCTAGCCACAATGATGGAACCATGAATAAAAGTTTGGACAATACAACTGTTGTGGATCTGAATCAGTTCAAAACATTTCCACTTTTGGTCATCACATTTCCAGTACAGAATAGCAAGGAAACCATTGGCAGACAGAAATGTACAACTGACACTGGGGAGTCTTGAAAAGTGGGGGAAGTTTTAAAATAGGACCACTATAGGTAGGACTTTTCTTTTTGTGTTGAAATATTTGAAAATATAAGCCTAATCAATTAGATGATGTCATTTTATTTTAGTTTTCAGCAGGGGTAAATTTAATTAATTAATGAATTAAATTTATATTCTGCTCACCCTGCTGTTTCATGCAATTCTGGGCGGCTTAATGACCACAATGCTTTGGATGTTATCTCTAAAAGGTCTTCAGAAACACTTGTCTACAATACCTTTGAAACAGCAGTGTCTTGTCTCAGGATCACACACTGTTGTGTACTTCGTCTGCGTGCGAATGATGAAGACACCTGGTGATGCTGAACAAACACTTTATTCTCCTTCTACAACAACCAAGCAAAAGCAAAAGGTACGCAGGCCTTTTTATATGGCCAGAAATCCGGACAGTGTCAACCAATAGGAACAGAATGTTTTCGCGCCTTGCGCATGCGCAAAAGGCCAGTGCCGCTCTGTCTGGTCCCCAGGCAGCTTTTTGAATGCCTGGGACCAATGCAACATCCCGAGCCTGCTTTTGCAGGCTTTCACATTAGTGAAAAATTGTCAGATTAAAGCTTTTGCAGTATAGACATGCAGTACAGACAGATTATTCATCTGTTAGATTTGTTTCTGTCCAGAAAGTGGCTGGAGATTATGAGGTAGAAAGAGAAAATTTGTTTGTTGTCCATAAACATGTGACTGATGACTTTTGACTTTTGGCTCCTAAGTCATCATACATATAACTCTTTACTGTCAATGGAGATTCTCAGTCATCCAGGTCATGATTGTCCCAAATATGCTTTTTCAAGAGGCAACTGGACTTTCTTGTTTTTCTTTGAAGACATTTCGTTTCTCATCCAGGAAGCTTCTTAGCTCTGACTGGATGGTGGAGAATGGAAGGATTTGTATCCCTTGCAGACAACTGGTCATTTGCTTTCTTTTAGAGCACGGGTGTCAAACTCACCAAGTCACGTGACGTTTTCATGACGTATCATGACTTTTTTCACATTGCCGGAGCTGGGATGGGCGTGGCCTCTGCATGATGCAACTGGCCCATGGGGCGGCAATTTGACACCCCTGTTTTAGGCAGTTGTTGAGACCACTTGGGGGGTTGTCTGTGTCCTCAGGGTGTGGAGCTGTGAAACGTCTGTGTTGGAGAGCTGTGCTTTCTGCAGGATGTTTTCTGCCCTGTATCCCTTCACTGTTGAACACAGGTGCGGACTGTTGGGGATGAGTCTGAAATGTTTTCAAAGAAAAACAAGAAAGTCCAGTTGCCTCTTGAAAAATCACCTTTGGGATATAACTCATAAGTTATTTAGAAAAAGATATGGTAATTTATTTCTATTGGTTTTATATATTAAAGACACAGCATCATATTGTGACTGTATTTTATACTTCACTATTCTTGTTCCTTAAATATACTGAATTCCTACATTTTAAAAAAGACACACTCTACATTTAGATCTACAGATTTTTGCAAGGGATGAAGTTTTTCCATGTCAGTGGATGGGATGGATTTCCATATGGGCAGGAAGGGGGAGGTTCATAGCAAATGAATAAACATTAAAAGATTGGGAGGTGGTGGCTTCTTGTCTTTGTAATCCATGGTCTCCACTGCTTTTTTTTTCTCATTTGGTTTTCACCTGCCAGCCACCATTCTAAGCATCCAGGCAGACTTTTCCAAATACCAGGGTGGTGAATTGGAGGTACGTACGTACTTTCTGTTTTCATTTATTTTGCCTGAAAATAGTTTGTCTTCCATCGACATCAGAACAATGCCATAAGCTATGATTATATTTCAATTTTGCAATCACAGCATTTATTTGCAGACACTCTGGCTCATAAGTTTAAACTACAACACTTCATGTATTTTTGATGTATCCAATTTTCTTGACAATTCTTGAGTTAAAGAATTTTGCAAATGCCCTGTTTTAATATGCAGCAGCAGACATGTGATTTAATAACAAGCTATCTCTCAACATTGACTGCTAAACATCTTTCTCCCTTTCTTACTAAATATAGGAGATGAGAATCAAAAATAAAATTGTTTCAGAATAAATTAACTATTCCATATAGAGAGACAAGTGTCTTGAGAGATTTTGAAAACAAGATTGCACCTTATTCAAAGATTAGACAGATAAGTCTAGGGTTCAAAAGAATTTTGCACCATAATAAAGAAGCCCTGACTTATATGAGCCATTGACTTTGTTGAAAAGAAATGAGAGTTTTTCCTATGAAAAATTCAGGCCTCTGGATCTCTTGCCCAAAATACAAATATTTTTTCTCTATTATTGATTGATTGACTGATTTACCTATTTATTTAAATGCTATTTAATATAGGAAGACGAGAGCTTTGGTATATCACTGAATTCTTATCCTTCAGCCATCGACACTTTTAGGAGGAAGCTAAGGGATTAAATGTGTATTGTGACATTACAACACAAACTCTGCCCCTTCTTTGTGATGTCAAATATGTCATAATGATCCCAAAGATGCTTTTTTTTGGTATATGCAGTGCAATGCAATGAGCCATGTGCAGATCTGTACATCAGGGAAATGAAACAACAACTTTATAAACATATGACACAACGTAGGAGAACAAACCCATCAGGACCAGATTCAGCAGTCCATCTGCATTTAAAAGACAAAGGCCACTCTTTCAAAGACAGAAAAGTCCACATTTTGGACAGAGAGGACTGCTGGTTTGAAAGAGGGGTCAAAGAGGCTATGTCAAAATTGAACAGCCCTCTCTCAACAGAGGGGGAGGGATCTGACATCATCTATCTCCAGTCCTTTCAACAGTTCCAAGAAGGCTCTACACCCATTTGCACCACTCAGTGACCCTGAGGACACAGATAAGCCTCCAGGTAGCATTAATGGCTTATTAAAAGATTGCAAATGAACAGCTGTCTGCAAAGACTATAAATCTTTCCATTCCCCACCATCCAGTAAGAGCTGAAGAAGCTTGTTGGATGAGAAGTGAAACGTCTTCAAAGAAAAACAAGAAAGTCCAGTTGCTTCATGAAAAAAGAAAGAAAGAAAGAAAGAAAGAAAGAAAGAAAGAAAGAAAGAAAGAAAGAAAGAAAGAAAGAAAGAAAGAAAGAAAGAAAGAAAGAAAGAAAAAGCATCTTTGTAATAACTATTACCTGGAAGACTAAGACTCTCCATAGACATATCATAATGATGTCATACTACAAAGATGAAAGAGCTTGCATTTAATGTTATAGCACATGTTTTGTCATTATTACGGCTAGGAGTGAAGGCTTATTTTTTCAGCCTTTCCAAGAATGGCCAGAGGAATTTAAGTGTTTATCGCAAGATCCAATCACGGTCCATTTCCAGGGCCAGAGGTTTAGTCTTCCAAGATTTCAGACTTATTCTGACATCCATCCTCAGGGAAGAGGATATGCCCCTGCATGAGTCTGAAAGCTTAGGAGATTAAACCTCTGGTCCCAGTGACTAACCTAGATTGGATCCTGCAACATTATCCTGGGACACGTATATTTGCTTTCATTCATGAATGTTTATCGATCCAAGGTCACATTGTAATTTGTACTGACATCATTTTTACTTATCTACATTGGGCCTAATCTTTTATTTATTTATTTATTTATTTATTTATTTAATTTCTATGCCGCCCTATTCCGGAGAACTCAGGGTGGCTCACAACATGATAGAAATCACAGTAAAATACATAAATATAAAAACCCCTAAGTTAAAAAAGAAAAACCAATCATTCCACAAACTTACACACAAACATACACTGGTTAGGGGCAAGGTGTTAGCTGCCCCAGGCCTGCTGGCAAAGGTATGTTTTAAGCAATTTATGAAAGGTGGAGAGGGTGGGGGAGAAGGTACAGTCAAGAGGATGAACCAAAAGTGGAAAGCATAATTTGCTTTAGAACCTAATTCCATCATGAGAATCTGCTGTACAACAAAGCTAGTATATCATACTCAAAAAGGAAGAATTACAATATATAAAATATACACAAATAGATAAGAGGACTGGAGAAAGATTAAAAAAAAATAAAAATAAAAACACCCAATAACTTGTAAGGGGATCTCTACATTTTGTATGAGTTACAAATTCAAGTGTTGATTTTTCAAGCTGAAACTCCAGAGATAATTTTCAAAAGCTATAGTCATAATATTTTGAAGAGTAACATTCATTGCATGTTCTTTATCCTTCTGAACAATATTGCAATATTTTATTGCTATATTCCCTTCAGAAAATAATAATCATTGACTAGTGCCCATGATAGGAAGATTAAAATTGGAAAACAATGCAGTATATAAACCATTTATGATTGTTCTGTCACAAAGGTTTTCTTCTGACTTGAGAAGAATATGAACACACCCACCCACACACAAAATTAAGAGCTTTAACATTTATCATGTTGCATTTAATTTCATTCCAGATGACTATTACTTTTTACTCTTAATATTTTCCTAAATAGAATAAATTAAGAAAATGAGGTTCTACATTATTATAACAAAATTGGATTTGAAGAGTTTTCTCAGTGGCATATATATATATATACAATGAAACAAAAATCTTCGTATTTCCGGTTTTGTGCGGTAGCGACCAGTCATGGGCTTGTGGATTCTCTGCAGCCCCGCAGCTAATTTTGCCCTGTCTCGGGACCCTAAATGGGCCTAAGTCGCCCCGGAGAGGCAACAAAGAAAGAAACGTGCTCCAGCAATTCTGAAATGGTGGCGGCTGTTCTGTTTGACTTGGGAAAGCCTTCTAACCTGAGAGGAGAAAGGCTGGCCATATTGCATCGGCCAGCCCAAGCTACTAGCAATCGAAGTCCAAAAGCACTAACCAGCACAACTGTGAACAGCGTGCTTGAAACTGGGTGAGGAATTAGATCTTCTCTTTTCTATTCTACATTTAATTTCCTGGAAAAGATCCTTAAGAAGCAAAATACCTCTGAAAGGGAAGGAGGAGGATTTCCACCCCACCCTTATACTAACGGAAGTGATGAATTAATCTTTTTATGGAGGATCAAAATATATGGAAGTGAAATAAATATAAAACCTGAAATTTAAAACTTAAATCTGGATAAATCTAAAATTGTTTGAATGGTTAAGACTCTCATTTTAAAGATAATTGTTCATTTTGGAAATTGAAAAACAAATAGTTGTTGACACCTAGTAGTGGATGAAAACTATGACAGCTATGACTTTAATATAAGACTTGGCAAAACCTGGGAAAAGCTAATCTGTGTTTATGACCTTCAACGTTTTAACAACAAAGAACAGCTGTGACAAAAAAAGACAATAATCTGGGCTGTAGACATAGAGAATTATGAATTTCAGGGGGAAAATTTTTTTTAGCTATTTAGATTACAAACATCTGTTTAATTGGGACTCTAAAGCTATTTTCAGAGAAAAGAAAGGAAGAGAAAAACTCAAATTCTTGGCCAACATGGATCAGAGACATGTAAAAAGAACATATCAAGAAAACATAAATACTTCACAGGAGTATACTGCAACTAATTCAAACAACAATTACTTTAAATCACAAAGAATAACTGAATATTTTCAAATAACTTTGAAAATATAAATCAATCTATTTCTAAGTTAACTCTACAACAAAAAAAATATTGGGAAAATATATATTTAATTGTTATCTATCAAAACAATAAGAATTATATTAACTCAATGTTTGCAAAAGAGGATATTTTGGGGAAAGAGGAAATCAACTAAAACCATTATGTAGATTATGGATTATAGATATCAATTGTTAATGATCGTTTTACAAATGTAACCCAGACAACACACTGTTCACCAATTATTAAGTGATTTATGTTTTTTTAAAAATCAATAAAATGTATTACAAAAAAAAGAAACAAAAATTTTCATAACCGTTGAGCATATAAAATATATTGGTGCAAGTTTAATAGCAGTTAATTCTTTCTTGACTTTCCCATTGGATAAGAATTAAAAATGAAATTCTTAAAGGCCTTTCTAAGAAACTCCTGTAAAGGCTTTATTGTCCATTGAGTAATCATAGAAATTGCTTTGTTCAGCACACAAAAGGTTTGACCTTTAAGATACAGTCATTCTCCAAGTACACACATTTCCGAATTTTGTGTTATTATGGTAAACAAATTTTTACATGCTATTTATGGCATATTGCTGGTTGAAATGTTTAAAATGCTTTTAAATCATTGTGAAAGCAGAAAGGTATTAAGTGTTACCGTACCAATAAAAAGTGCTTAGGCACTGATATGTCTAAAATGACATGACTTAAGCTTCTTTTGTTTTTTTTTTCCATGATATTTTTTTACCCAATAGTGGTATAGTGTAATTATGCAGATTCTGGAAATGGGCTATAAATTATGATGAATCAGACAGTAATAAGGTTTTAATTGTGCAAGAAATTCGTAACATGTCTCATGAGGAGAACTAAACTGTTTCAATAGCTTGTTTTGACACCTGAAGCTTGAATGTCATGCAATAATGACACTTCATAACAGGTTTTGAATTTAATGCATTTCAAGGAAAGCATCATTCAGATGTCTAGTTGGACCTGAGAACTGTATCTACAATATGGTGGCAATGAAATCAAAATACTACAGTGTTGATTTAAAATTAGGAATCATCTAACTAAGCTTTATTGACAATACCTACAGTATTACTTTTTTCAGGGCAATTAAAATTATAATTGCAAATGGATGAAGAATAGATGATAGAATACTCATAGATCAACATGCTCATAAGAATTCCTGAAAAAAAATTGATGAAAGAGTTAGGGGTGAAGAAATAGAGAAAGAAGAGGTACATAGACTGCTTTCAGCTCAAACCCTCTAAAGATGATTCCTAAAATCTATAAAAGTTATCAGCAACTATAAATTTTAAAATTCTATAATTATATAACAAAATAAATTATTAAGTGGATGGGTAGCATCCTGAAAGACTGTAGGTGATATACAATATCATACAAAAGCATAACAAAAATAATGAGAACTAAAACGTTATCAAAAACATTATCATGATGCTTCACTGTTTGGACTTTAAAGGTAATAATCAGCACATTGAATTAGATCTGGACAGTTACTGGCAAGCAATGTAATTACTTTAATATAAGTGAAATTCTAGACTGGTGAAGTTGTCCTACCAATAATCTTACATTTTTTTCTGGGTCATCTCCAAAGGCAGTCCCAGGGACAATGTGTTATAATAATTTAATCACCTGCATAGTAATCAGGTCATGAGTTTCTGAAATAAGAACATTCTGTTCCAAGAAGAATCAAAATAAATGGTCAAGCCAAAACTGGACAAAAGGCCAACATCTACAACTTCCACATGCTATTTAACAAGAATTATCAGAGCAGGAGTACCTCCAAGTCACAATTTGCTTCCCTTGGAAAGAGCCCAACCCTGCTCAAAATTGCTATTGATGAAGGACGAGACCCCTGGGTCCTGTAGAATCACACAAGGAGCATTTCATGCATTCAACTTCATCATCCCACAACCATTGATTGGAATTGCTCACTAATGTAGCAAAATTACCGTGAATTGATGCCCTAATTCTCAGGTTTTCTAGATAGTTCTGAAGTATACCAGAATTAATGTTGCCAAAGCATTAATAAGACCAAACAGTTCCCACATCTAGACTTTAACAAAAGTTATCTACTAGGGCTATTTCTGTCTCAGGACCAGGCTTGAGTTTCAACTAAAAAGAATTCAGGTAATTTTATTCCTCTAGGATCTTCTATAGCAGATTCCTCAGAGAGCAGATGGTGAATAATTTCAGTATGGTTGCCAATATGTTATAGGGTTCAAACTTTGAATTATGTTTCAGGACATCTAACTTGAAAGCCTCCATCAGCTATGGAACCCCATTTGGCATCTCTGGGTCAGCTGTCTCACCCTAACATAATGTACAGGTTACATATAATGAGGATAATTTTATAAATACTGCCTTGATCTCCTGAATACATTCTCAGATTACATCTATGAGATATCTTCTAACTAAAGCCTCTATAAGCAAACTCTGAAACTGGTTTCCAAATGTTGCTCTGCCATTCCCTATAGCTTTTCATATTCTCCCCTGGATTAAAGCAAAAATAATGAGCAAAAAATGCAATATGTTAAGCTACTATCATCCAATTTACAAGAGAAATATAACATTTTCTTATGTTTTTGACTGGCAGGATTCTTTCTAGCAGATACTTTCATTTGACAATGTGAATTCAATTAGCAGAAACGTAACAATACAAACTGGTTCTGAATGTGGTACTTCATTAAATTTTACCTTTGATTTTGTCCTTCATTTGTCTTGCAAAGAACATTTTCATTTAAAACGTTTGCCTTGGTAATAAGCATAGGTAAATAGAAGAATATGTTTTATAGTATAACAGTTATTTGAATTTTGTTGCCACCTAAAGAGATAGATGTTCCTCACAATCTTTGAATAAGCATTAAGGAAATTTGTGTTGAAAAAAAAATATTTGCAAAGCATGAGATGTCTTACAAACATTGTTAATAGATGTCACTAGTTTTCAAGAAGAAATCAAATTATATTAAATCAATAGTGGTGGAATAGAAATTTAAGGAGGAAAATCCTTACACAGAGCTGAAATACAGTATGTGGTTGTTTTCAACATTATATCATAAGTGTTTTCCTCTTTCCTAATCAAACAAATAATATTCCTCCCAACAAATAAATTGAAAACCAAATATTTGCTATTAGGGTACCATTAACATTTGATGATACCGAGTAGTACCATCCTTCCTCCCTCCTTTCATCTTTCTCTCCTCACTATAGACTATAGATTATAGACTAAGAGAGAGAGAGAGAGAGAGAGAGAGAGAGAGAGAGAGAGAGAGAGAGAGAGAGAGAGAGAGAGAGAGAGAGAGAGAGAGAGAGAGAGAGAGAGAGAGAGAGAGAGAGAGAGAGATTACTGTTAATTTGTATGGTTACTATTACTTTATATATATTACCTGATGAGATCTTTGGAATAGTTTTTTCTGAACTATGTTAAATCTATTTACATGAGGTTTGTAATGCATTTTAAAAGGACATTCTTGCTAATATTACCTATTTTATTCTTAAAAGTCAATATCAGAACGATTTCCCATGATATTTCTTTGTCTTTCATTTTAATAAATGAACTTGGCCAATAGGTTCACTTGCATATTTAACATCCAGATATAATATTTGGTATATGTTTGCTGAAAATAATGTGTTGTCTTTGTAAGAGCTGCCCTTGTGAAAGCTAATGATACACTTTGAAAAGGATGAGAAATTACTGTTCCTTTTACATCAAGCCTAGTTTATAATATAATAGCAACAGTTATTTCCTCATTATACTTTGGAGCTTAGCACATCTATTAATTAGAAAATTAATTTTAAAATGACAAGGAAGGAGTAGCTGGCACTTGTACGAGGAAAATAACTATTTGAACTTTTAATATACAGATGCTTGAGAATGTTGTTGTAAATCCCAATAAGAGTTTAACTGGATGAACTCCTTGGCTAATGTGCCTACCAAACATTCCCCAATCGTCAGTATTTGCACTTTTCTGAATACCATGATGGCACTGTACACTCACAAATGCATCAGAATGTGCCCCAAATAAATAACACATTTAATAATGCAAGGTCTGAGGTAAACATAAAAACCTAAAGTATGGCCTATGATATATTAAAGGATTTTTCTTGATTTTTTTTAAAAAAGAGATACATATTAATATAGAAATAAACATAGGAATCAATTCAGATGAACAGTACATGGATGAAAAAATAAATGTATTCTCTAATCATATATGCAAGCCTCAAGTTCTGTCATGATTGCAAAGAACCAATCTGAGCACCATTCTGGTAAAGTCATTTTAGTGGCTGATGCATAGCTTTGGAATTTTCCTTCTGACGACTATCATCACTTACATATGAATGCTTATTTATCCTATCATTTTAACTAAGTGGGAAAAATGTTTGAGTGGAACAATACCTTTTGAATATGTGTCGGGCGGTAGGTGAGGATGGATGAAGGATATGGCTGCTAGGAACTGCAGTTCAGCAACATATAAAAAGGCTATAGATTCTCTATTTGTTTATAACTTCTTGTCTTAGTAGCCTAACATAATCTGAAAATAATGCAACAGAATCCCTCTTTCCCTGAAATTGAAGCTCGATAATATTTTCTGATGTCACCATGTTTAATACTCTGGATAAAAACAAAATAATATTAAATAAAGTATGTCATGATTAGATCTCAGGTCTAATTTACACTGTGGTATTTTAATAAAAGAATTACATATATTTATATTCCCCTTACATGGATTGATCTAGAAGTGAAAAGTCAAACTGTTAATTAGAAATTAATGAAATTGCCTATGTTACATGTTATAACTTAATTGTCACAAAAGGTTTCGATCATTTTTGTGATATTACACAGGTACTACTATTGTACTGGGGGTTGTGTCAGAATATTTTATTTTCCACTATTAACCTTCATGTACCTAATAGTTAAACAGGTTAGGAGGAATATATATACAGTAGATCCCACTTTTAAAAGACTAGCAAGGAAATCACCCCTAAATCCTATTGATTTCAGTGGGATTTCAGATCGATGTTCTTTCTCAGAATTCCATGGACTGAAACCAAAGGACATAAATGCTTCAGTACCTGTTTATATCTATAGGACTTAATCATAGTTAAACTCATCTGAGTTGATCTCTCTATGTGGAAATTCCATTGATCTCCATGAGACTAAATTTCAACAATAAAATTAGGTTTAGGATATAAATCATGTATGTATCGATTTTTTTCATTTGCTAAGAATTTTTACATTTTTTTCTCTGCCAAAATTATATTAATATTCAGGAACACCAACAGCACAATTTTTCCTTGGGTTTTATTTATTTTCTGTTCCATTTCTTCATATAATTTTCTACATATATTTCTAGTGTTGTGGACCTTGTTATTTTGTATTGCCACAACAGTAAATAATAATAATAATAATAATAATAATAATAATAATACTAATAATAATATGCTATCAAAGCAATTAATACCTGAGTAATTCTGTTCATTAGATACACAGCTGAAACAGCATATCAAAAATTTAGGCTCCATCAAGGCCTGATTGAGGGTTTCTATAGGCAGATATATTAAATAGTAGGCAAGGTCTGAGCCAAAAATATGGTGTGGCTACCCATTCTCCATCTGACAGTCTCTTTCTGATTTTTTCTCTCTCTCGCTTTTGTCTTTGTCAAAAGAGATACATCTGGCTTCTTCTGTGATTGTTTTTAAAGGGGTTTAAAAGCTAAATGTGTTCACCAGAGCTTTTCATATAAAATATTTGGCTTGTTCTTTGTTCCTTTTAGATATTTTAAACATTTTTTTCTTTAACTGGCTTTAAAAATCATTAACATTTTGCAAGTCAGCCAAGATATATATTAAATAAGAGAATAAAGTAATAAAGAATATTGAGTCAAGTTTAAGACATGGAACAACAAGAAATACATTTGAGAGTTTATATCAGGCAACTGCTGAACAAGCATAAGTGGAAAGCCAAGAACCATGATGGTAATCTTTGAACAAATTCTAGAACTCTCAATGGAGTTCTGAGAAAGAACATAGTCTGAATTCTTGGATTTTGACATCTCTATCTCAAATAGACCCTTTCTCCCCTCCCTTTATAATCCCCCCCACAAATACATGAAAATATAATATCTCCTTATAAGTTGCTTTTATATCTTTTCCTAAATCATTCTGACACTAAAAAGAAAAGTAATAAGCTAATTCCATAACTGAAAATCCCAGCTGACAGATTTACCTCCCTCCCTTTGGTTTGGTCTGTACACCATTTCAAGTTTTTTTTTCTTCTGTAAAGAGGATGGAGATATTTGTGGGAACTTTTGAAATATATTAAATTAGCCAGAAATCATTTGAAATGTACATTAAATAATGCCAATGAACAGATACCAACTGATTCAAAGAAGATGGAATATACTGAAATGTGATAGAGATTTCAAAATCTATATCTTCAACGTTGGAAAGATAAATTTATGACCAAATTATTTATATTGCAATTGCAATGAAATATGCTTATCTTTTATTAAACTTGTTATGTATTTTTTTGTATATATGCCCTTATATGATATACTTTGTATGTTGTCTCTTTTAATGTTTTGAACCTACCTGGAGTCATTTTGGAGTTCCACAGTTTAAACTTTTGACAAATATACAAATAATGCAACACTGATGCACTCATTTCATTATTTTTCAAAAGCAGTCACACTGATAAAGTATCACATAGATTCGGGAAATAAGATGGCTTAGAAACCTGAGGGAGAGACACCTTTTTTCTTTATGGTAATTTTTGTCTTCAAAATTTATTAGAAACAATTTAAGATATCTGCCAATGATCACACAATTACCAACTTCATACTGCCACCTGGCTGAACAATAGCAGAACAACAACAACAACAAAACATTCCAACCAAAACTCTTCTTCCAATCCTCCTCAGTGAAGAGTTTTGTTTTGTGCTTTTAATTAACCTCAGCCCTTGCAACAAGGAAGTGATGATAAGCTGCCATCACTATTGCCTCTGATGTGTTACAATTGACCAAGATAATTGTGCTAGTGGAAGCATCTGCTTACATTTGATGAGATGGGATGTGGGAGATACAAGAAGAATGGAGGCAAAATGGAATGAAAAACCCACCAATCAGGATAAAGAAATGGTAGATAAGATGAAATGAATGTTTCAATGGGAAAATCCCACTCTATGTTCTAGTACCTCAAAAAGTAAAGCAGAATGTTTTTTTTCCCCTTTTTACTGGGAAAATACATTACAGGAAGCAACTTGGCAAAGCAGATTTCCGCCCCCCTCTCCCCCATTTGCACTGCGTTACAAGAAAGTTGAAAATATGTTGGCTCATGTATTTGATGCAACCAGCAATGTAGGAATGCAAAGTCATGGCCTGCTCCAGAAATGGCAGCAAAGTACCAAATGAAAATGTTCATGGTGGATATAGAAGTACTTCTCTGCCCTCCAAAGAGATCTGTTGGAAGTGACACAGTGCCAGGAGAATCATAAGGTGTCTAATTTATTCTAACTGGTCAAAGCAGGAACAAACAAATCTTGAGAACAGCAAAGAAAAAAAAAGCATCTTTATATCAAACATCTTGGCATTAATTGTTCGCTCAGGGTGATTGAAATAGAAATCTGTACTCAAAGCTTATTCATTTCACCAGTCAGCGGTCACATCATAACTGTTCTCAGATGTTCTTTTTTCAGCATTATGTTATATTGAAGACTAAGACTTGTCCTGTAAGACTATTTACTTTGTACATCATAGTGGGTACTAATGATGGTTTTATATTTTGAATTCTTCCAAAGTAACCATGACAAATTTCCCATGGTTCCACTAAAGCAGATTGCCTTCCATACACGCTTTTCCAAAATTAAAGTAAATTCTTATTGACATTTCTTTAGATATTTCTCAAACTCCCCCTCATGTACAACACACACTAAGCTTTGGAAGAGGGATAATGACTACTGCAGCTGTTACCTAAAATCCATATACCTGTAAATAATTTAGCTTTACTGTGGCCAACTGAAGAGTTGGTGTTGATTTTCCCCATGAGTATAAGTAGTAAACAGTTTTCCATCTACACAGCTACACTTCAGAGAATTTATTGAAGGTTTTATATTCACTGCTATCAATGTACATTGAATGAAATAATGTTACTCCTTAAATCTTCAGGGAAAGGATTTACATTTTCTGGAGAAAGTCAAGACAGAAAGAGATACTAGGTTAAGCCCAAATGGGTCACTTATTCCATGATTTATCTCCAATCTACAATATTCCAACATTTCAGTTTAATGAATTTTCAAGGCTATCGTACTCGATAATGGCAAACAAAAATATTTCTCTGAACTGCATTTCATCTTTAAGGAGTGGTTTACTCTTTGTGAACTAGTTTATGAAGATATAACTCTTACTAAAAGGAAGCAGTTTGGCTTTAGACCAACATTATTGACTTGTGTTGTTGTTGTTGTTTTTTCCAAACAATGTTTAGGAGACTTTGATACTATCTAATATTGCTTCTGTCTCAGTCTGACTTCTTATAATGTACCCTGGTGAATATGTACTGTAGATTATTCTTCTCCACTCTTTTTCCTGTAGATTTTTAACCCCTAACCTAACTCTAACCCTTAATGAAGGAACATAACAGTTGGCATATCATTTTGTAAATTTACTATTGACTTAATAAAATCATTAGTTTATTATAGCATTGCATGATAGGGAGGATTAAGGATGAAAGATACTGACATTTTCATTCAGCCAGAGTAATAGGATATGTTGCCATCATCAATTTATTCTCTGTATTTTTTCCTCTCTGTTTCTTAGCTATCATAGCCTAATTTAGCTTCTTATCTACCTTTAACTACTCTCCAGTGACCCATTCTGAATATAGGTCTTAAACATTTGAATCCCACTTTTTCCTGAAAACAATTTTGCGATAGCTAGAATAAATCATAATCTAATTTCTACCTTAGTAATGAGATTGATTTAGTCACTATAATAGATGAATGAGGCTTATGATAATTCTGACCCATTTTGAAGAGAGAAGTCAAAGAACGGTGATATTACCGTTTTTTGTGTGCTAAACATCTAAATGAAGCTATATGAAATTTACAGAATATACTAGTCATAACCAAATTACAAACACTGTTTTTATGGTATTAATTAAGCATGTTATACTAGGATAATGATGGATAATTGCTAAACTCCAGGTCTGACTTTGATTCTAGTTCAACCAGCATCTCTGTGCATCTTTAAAATCTATAACAACATATTGAGAAAGGAGTAGGAAGCCCATATATGATTTAAGTTCAAATTCTTATTGCATAAATGGCCTCTCCATGACCATTTATCACATGAGGTATAACCTCTACTCCAATGCCTGACGTTAGCCCAAGAGAAAATAGTCTGAAAATAAATCTCTGAAAGTCACCATTAATATTAACATAGACAGAAGAGAGAAATTGTTACATATTTTGGAAGTATTAATTTAAATGATTAAATTTAATAGTTTCTGTCCTGAGCATGCTTTATTCTTTGAACTCACCTTCAGACCCCTAAGATGTTCCTGAATGGCCAAATATGATTTCTTGATTTCTAAATGTCATAGATTCCTGATTTATAACCTTCAACATGCTCATAACTGAGTATATATAAAAAGGTACTAAAACTGTAAAGGTCTGTATATCTAACATTTTCCATATGATATAGTTTCATCAGAAACAAAATAACAAAATCCTGACAGGTGGAGGGCTACCACCATTCATTTCTGAGTCTGGATGGTTGCTAATACATTTTCTCCAGGACTGAGCTAAAACTTTCAACTGTTCTTGATAGAAAACAAATACTATATCCTCATCCCAGCTTTAACACACATAGTATTCAAGACCAAATATATTATTTTGACACCAGAACCAAGGGGACACCATTTTTTTTTATTTCAAGCAATAAATATCAGTTAAATACTGTAAACACTCTGTTGCAAATTGTACCAGGGTCTCATAATGAATTTTGTGTAGTAAGCATAGATAAGTGTAGATAGACTTTATGATAGAATTAATCTTTTTCATGGATATAAGCTTGGTTTGGTTGGTGCCCAATTTGCAAACAAAAGACTGTGCTGATACTGTACCATAAATTAGTCAATCACATTTTAGTATAGCATATTTTGGAAAGCCAGTCTGTATGATTCAATTTACTGTTTAACCCAATAAATAAAAATTTGTGGCCCTTGAATATGGCATGATTAAAATAGGCATGGATAAGCATGTTAGGGGGAAAAAACCACATTACAAATGTATAAAACTTTCTAGGATAATATGATTAATCAATGATAATCCTAAAGCAGTGGTTCTCAACCTTTTCCGGTGCTCGACCCCGGCCCGCATCGCGCATGCGTGGCGCAACGACCCGCATCGCAAAGGGGAAAAAATGGCAGACCAAAAAAATGGCGGGCCCGCATCGCGCATGCACGGCACGACGGCCCGCATCACAAAGGGGAAAAAAATGGCAGACCCCCCAAAAAATGGCCGACCCCCAAAAAAATGGTGGACCCAAAAAAAAATTGCGGGCCCACATCGCAAAGGGGAAAAAAATGGCGGACCCAAAAAATGGCCGACCAAAAAAAAAAAAAAATATGGCGGACTGCGGTGTTTGGTGACCCTTGTGAAATGGTCGTTCGACCCCAAATGGGGTCGCGACCCACAGGTTGAGAACCGCTGTCCTAAAGGGTATGTGAACAGTTATGTATATTGGACTATAAAATTCTCAGTTCACAATGTGTGGTATATATACAGAGGAGATCAAAGAAAGCAAAATTATTTCTTCTCCATATATTCAGAGTTATCCCAGCTTATAAAACTCATGAATGAAAACCCAAGGGCAGGGCCAGGAAGTGTGCAAAGAAAAGTTTGACTCTTGAGCTTGAATAGAATTTATACAATGTTCTTCTGAAGGTTTCAATGCAGTACCAAACATGAAACCAGCCATAAGGGAAGTCAGATCCTTGTGCAAACCCTGCCTTCTGTAAGAATACTAATAACAGTACATCTGCTAACCTATCGGGAATGCCTCTAGTTGTCTCTGATGGCAATAGCTGCAGGGGTTGACATATGATGCTATTAGAGGTTGTAAGATATGGTTCCTGTTTGCACGAGTGCATTGCTAGAAAGAGATTTCACAGCAGGTATGGAAAAGCTGTGCAGTCAAGCCATCCAACTGAAAACATTCTTATAAAGTTAAATAAAACTTTTTTGCTTTCAGATGATTCTACTGAATTTTTTTTAAGAGAATGCCCTCAATGCATTTCCTTTATGTGAGATGAAACATAGGTATATTATTATAACTTCTATAGCATAAGGAAGGTTGCACGTTTTCTATGTCATGTGTATTTCATTTGTAATATTGACATGGTGCCACAAAGTAAGGTACTTCTCTGTGAGACAGAATCCATTCAAAACAGCAAAAAAAGTCTCCCATACAAAGCTGGATCTTGGAAATAACAACCAGAGCACAATGTCTATAGGAGTGAGGAGGTAGATGTCAAGAAAGTCAAGATGGTAACCATGACTACATGACTAAAGCCTACTTCTTTTTTATATGTATCACATAGCTTGATTTTTTTGACTACTTCCTTCTTTTACAAATGCTCCTGATTCAGTCTGCCTAAGGTTAATATTTAACAATTTAATAAAGGTCCTCCTGAATGTCATGTCAGCACTTTAAGCTAGCCAGGTCAAGAAGAAGATGACGCAAGTCTGGCTAGAACCACATTTTAGTGATATAGATTGTTTTTCAATATCTACCCAGTCTCTCCAAGGTCATCTCAGTTGAGATCATTCCTAATTCTTTCAGTCAGTGTTTATACCTTGTTGAAAAGTCAGGTCTTCAAGAATGTGAAAGTGGAATTTTGTAAGCTTGGTCTGGGAAAACAATTTGTGGCATAATCATCAACATTGAAGACATTGATTGACTTCCTCTTACAAATAGTTTCTCTATTTCCCATTCCTGCTGAAGTATCAATATCTATTCAGAATTCATTAAAAGTGATGGGACCTTATTTGATTGCTAATGTTATCACTTGTTAACAGACTTATATGAATGTTTGTGTGTGCCTTCAAGTCAGTCTTGACCTGGATAAATCTGTATAATTTTCTTACCAGCATCTTCTTAGCAGCATCTATTTCTTTTTTTTTCTATTGACTGCTTCCTGGGACTGAGAGAGATTGACTGGCCCAGAAAGTTTCCCAAGTGGCCTCATTCCCAAAGCAGAACTAGTAATCATGATTTTCTAGTTTCTAGCCTAGTGCATTTAGAGCTGTGGTGTGTTAATAACAGTATTATTAATTGGTATCATACTCTAATACTATTATACTTTTAATTATTATAATAAAATTTATGGTAAAAAAATTACAAAGTTTCTTTGGATTCCCTTGACAATATGATGGAGTGGGGTGACCCTATCATTGCATTAACATGACTGAAGTTCAAATTCATTGTCTCCAGGTGCCCCTGTGCTATTTTTATTTGTTATCATTTGCCTTTGTTTCTTTGGCTTTCAATCTTGCATTTGCCACCCAGAACCACAACTGGGAAATGGGTGACTATATCAGGGCTTTTCAACCTTTTACCGATTGTACCACTTTTAGGATATGGCAATATTCCAGTATCACCTAGCAAGGTGTCAAAAACTTGATGACCAAAAAAAAACCCTGTTCAAAGTTGCAATTGCACTGAAATGACTTATGACCATTTTTCACACTTATGACCATTGCAGCATGCCCAGAGTCATGTGATTTATATTTGGATACTTGGCAACTGATTCATATTTATAATGGTCACAGTGTTCCAAGGTCATGTGATCCCCTTCTGCAACCTTTTGATTGCAAAGTCAATGGCAGAGCTGCTGGTGGCTAAGTGCTAAGGCGGGACTTTCTTTCCTCCCTCCCTTCCCTGCCTCCCTTTTTCTCATTCCCATCTCCTTCTGAAGGAAGAATTTGACCCCCTCCATATTTTCCCTCTTCCATATATTGATCAAACAAGGAAAGGCCTCCAGAGACAGAAAAGACAAGCTGCTGAGTGAACTAGCTTAAAAAGGCACATTCCCCTTTAAGAATTAGCTACTGGTTAGAAAGGAAAGTAAGGAGCACAACCTGCACTTAAGGAAGAAAAGAAATGTAAGTACTGGATGCCAGCTAAGGCAATCTTCCCAAATGGCTCCATTCATAAGTAAAGGAATACTACAGGCAAAATCCATTCAGGAGAAAAATACTTCAAAATCCCTTGCAGCAAAACTTACAGCTAACAACAGCAGAGCAATAGAAGCTAACACCATCAGCCAAATAGAAATTGCCAAAAACTCCTTAAGAACACAAAGCCCTCATTGCACAAATCCCAGAACTTCAAAATCACAAAAGCACATAAGAATCTTTCCACTCTCCATCTCCTTCCCTCCTCCTTCCCTCACCTCCAGCCATTGCTGCCTTTTTCATTCCTCTTGGAGGGTGACCCCTCCCCCGCTGCATTTCTTGCCTTTTTGCTGCTGCCAGCACAGGTGGCTGCCACAGCAGTTGTAGATCGGCTCATGGTCAGCCTGCTTGATCTCCTCTCCCCCACCCTCCCCTCCCCCTCCCCCTCCTCCCCCTCCTCCTCCTCCTTCTTCTTCTTCTTCCCCTTCGGTACAGCTGACTCTGCCTCCTCCCAAGGCTGCTACTTTTTTTTCTCTCTCTCTCCTCCCCAAACTGCCTCCTTTCATAGGCTCTGCTGTCTTCACCCCCCTCCTCCTTTCTCATGGGGGAGGGTGAGCCAGAAGTGAGCCTGCGGCCTTTCCAGCTCCAGAGGACTCTCTCACTGTAAGTCCTTGCCTGTGCTGACTCTTTCCCTCCCCCACTACACTTGGCTAGGCAGGGCTGCGTACCACTTGCCATTCATTAATGTACCACAAGTGGTACACGTACCACTGGTTGAAAAGCCCTGGACTATATATATCAATATGTGTAAAATATGTTTTGTGATTATGGATCTTTTTCTTCCATACATTCTATATCCTTTGTGAGCCAACTTTTCAGTAATTTAATTCAAGGAATGTAACAGTCCTTCTGACCTTTTTTCTTTAAAAAAAATTACCAGATTATTGCAATAATATTTCAGAAATGAAAATTGTAATGATGATTGCTATGGTAAAAAGAAAAAATCTGCATTGTAGTTACAACTTATTATCTATTATGAACACAAATCTGAATATAAATCAAGCTTCCATTTGTGAAAAATCTCCATCTTATTTTATATGAATGATTAAACTGTAGTTTTTGCTAGATGTTCTTAATACATTTCCAGAGAAAATGTGGAGATAAAAATAATCACATTTCTACCTTGAGTAGTGTTACAGCAAGTGAAAAACTTTTTTCTTTTTATTGGCCTTTGAAAAAAATCTTCAGAAATTACCTAATGTCTACCTTATATTGTTATAGATAATAATAAAAAGTGCTTAAATAAAAGCAAAATAGCCATCAGTTCAATGTATAAGGGTAGCAGCAAGTCTTTAAAAATAAATGCAATGAGAGTTTTCACAGATATTATTTCTGGACAAAGAACGAATAGTTGCTTTTTAAGCAACTTTCATATCTGGAAGTTTATAATGCTCTTGTAGAAAATATTTTTAACTGTGCTACATTCCACACAGTACACAAGACAAACAGATAAGCATACAATTCTATGCATTAGTATAGAAAAAGTTGTATCTTCCTAGAAAACTTCTAAAAGTAGAAATGATGGTTGTATAACAGCTTATATAGAGGATAAACATGACCTTTCAGAAAATTGTAGAAAATTAAATGACTGAAGAATTTTAAAGGACATCACTCAGATATGGATGGAATCATATGTTAAGTTTGATGTACACATAATATTTGGAGGAGATAACTATCTCAGAATCACTTTTAGTAGTGATACTAGAGACTTACTACTGCATCTGATTAAAAAAAGATGACATCAATGTTAATAGTAGTATTTTCTGATATCTTAAATATCCTAAAATAGCTTCTGCTTTCATTGGATTCACTGGCATCAGAGTTTGTACATGAAATGCTGCAGACATATGAGGAATTGGATATTAGTCCACTTAGATTTTCAGTCTCCTCTATCACTAGGATTTAGGCAATCTCTGGTTTTATTTATCTACAGTATGACTGAAATCCAAGATTCTGTCAGTAAAATCCAACATCCCTCCACCTGTTATAATAGTTCCATTAATTCCCCGAAAGAAAAGAAAAAAACTACTAGATATCCCAAAAACAATCTTTTAGACAAACATTTTCCAAATGGTAAAACTAAAATGGTTAATTTGGGACAATCTAGGCTTAACTAAATCTGTCAAAATCTATTAGTAGCATCAAATCATAGTACTTTAGTCATGGAAAGGAGACCAATACCTCTATCTTTTCAAAGTTTTATCCCCTTGCTTATTTGGCTATCCATTTTCAAATTATACTATATTATTTTGTTATTTCCAAATTGACTTGCTAAAATCAAAAGATTATGATTTTTAAAACCTTGGCACACAAGACTGCAGAACTAGTGGCTTCTCTAGACAGAAGTTCTACTTGCATAATGATCCAGTCTTCTGATCCATCCATCCTTCCTTCCTTCCTTCCTTCCTTCCTTCCTTCCTTCCTTCCTTCCTTCCTTCCTTCCTTCCTTCCTTCCTTCCTTCCTTCATTGCACTTAAAACAATCCTTCCACTAACAGTAAGGACATCAGTGTCTCCTTAAAAACCTACAGGAAGGTAATATTCTATATCTCAGGAGACAAGATGTTCTATAGTATGGAGGCAACCCTGAGAATATGTTTTGACAAGTTCCCACTCCCCCTCACTTTAAAAGGCATGAAAATTCTCAGCATACCCTCTCTGGGAACACACGAATTTGCCAAATATAGAAAATATAGTCCTGAGAATATTCAGGTTTGGAACCACATAGGGCTTTATAAGTCATCAACAGTACTTTAACTAAACCCAAAAAGAAACTGGCAATCAGTGCAATAATTGTAACACAAGTGAGATCTTATGATTAAATGAAATAATGTAATCTTTAAAAAAAAATCATGGATTCTGTGATCCTACTTGGCCAAAGTTTCATTATTTTTGTTCCTATGACAATAGAATATATTGGATTTCATTGTAATTCATTTTATTTTCAATATTTATAGTAGGATCTCAATGGCCCAGTTTATTCAGTTTTTCACTTAGGTTCTCAATGAAATCTGGAAATCAAAAAGACAAAATAATTCCTTAGAACACAAAAATGATATATATTGTAATAATAAATAACAATTATAACAATAATAATAGCAAAGATAAACTTCATAATCCCCAAGACTTTGGCTTCCCATTATTTAGATAAACTGGCTGAGCTCCAGTAATATTAACGTGTAAAATATATTTCAAGGGAGAATAATATTTTAGTTCTAAAGAAATAAAGAATTAACAATTAAACAATCAGTATCCTTAAGTCAAGAACTGCCAATGTTTAAGAACTGCACTAGAACTTAAATGCTGTCATTGAAAGTAACAAAAGATGATCACAAAAAAAGTTGACTAAGTATCTCCCCTAATTATTTAGATTGCTGTAACTAGAAAAATGTCTCTATCACAAAATTATTTTCCTAATCTAAATACTTTGAAGATGATGGCTTTAAAATGTCAGAACCAATTCTAGCATTCAGGTGATTACATGCAATAACAATGTTCACTTAGACTATGCTAATTTGGAGTAGGGATTTTGGTTTCAGTATCGATCTGCACATTTGGCAAGAATTGTGGGAAAGAAATAGGAAACTCACTCTAGCTACCTCGTACAAGGAAAATCTCTACAAGATGTTTTATAAATGGCACTTCCCACCCATAAGGCTAGCCAAAATGGGTCCAAATATCTCACCTTTATGCTGGAAATATAAAACAGCAATAGGATCATATTGCCATATGTGGTGGGAATGCCCAAAGGCTTGTGAGTATTGGAATAGGATATGAAGATGGCTGAAAGATATATTACTGTTGGACTTAGAGTTAAAACCTGAACTTTTCCTGTTGGGAATAACCATGGAGAAATACAATAAGGGAACAATCTATTTGCTGTTACATGTCTTGACTGCAGCTAGAAAATGGAAGAGCAAAGAAATTCCCACAGAGGAAGAGACACTATACAAAATATTACAATGTGCAGAAATGAACAGGTTTACAATGGTATTGAAAGACAAATGTAGATCAGTTTATTTTGAAACCTGGGATAAATGTTATCGCTGAAAGGATTCGAGGAGGATGGTTGGGTTTATAGGCTAGTGTTAAGATAGAAATATATGTAATTTTAGAATAAGTATTGTACATAAAATTTAGATGTATATTCAGAGATGAAGAACCAATTGTAAAATGTGGAATAATTTGATAAGAATGTATATACTGGAATGTCACGTTATAGCCAATTTTTTTTAATTGTATTATAAATAAAATTTTGAAAAACAAAACAATGTTCACTTAATTAAAGGTTGTTAATTAAGAATAATGAAAATCAATAGTACTAAAACAAGAATAAAAGATTATCAAATTACTTTTATGGGATACAATAAATCCAAGATATCAATATTTTCTTGGAAGAATTTAGATACTTTGACTTTATCAGGTTCTTCAGGTTATCGTTCCAAGATCATTTTCTCAAAAATATCCTTATCTTTAAGTTATTTTCTCTTTTATATAACTAGTACTACCACGTCTGGACTGCAACACTCTGGATGGTGAACTACTTGGCAGTGAAGACATATTGAAACTTGCTACCATGCAAAAGATTTCTGATACTAATATTGGAATTCTAACCTAACTTTCTACTGTTTTATTTTATGCATAATTCAGCCATCAGCCCTGTTTCTACATATTTTAAGGCAGATGAAAAATTGAATTCCTTTGGCTATGGCATCCTATAGATTCCATGTTTTGTCAAAAGAACAATTTCATGTGATTGATCTTTAATTCTTGTAGACTGTAATATGATGGCTTACTCTAGCTGGTGCCTTCTTTTTTCAAATGCCCTCCTGGTAAATAGTAAAAGAGTGGTGACAACTTTATTTCTTTTATACCAGGGGTCTTCAAACTTTTCCTTTTTATGACTTGTGGACTTCAGCTCTCAGAATTCCTCAGCCAGCGTGCCTATGCATGTGTGCATGGGCTAATTGTTTCTATCAGTATTTAATATTGACAAATTTTATAGAATTTGAACTGGAATGTTTCCCCATTATCATATGGTAAAAAAACATAGCTGTAATTCTCTAACTTTTTGAATATTGTATGTAGTGACGCGTGTTTTATATTTTAGCTTCACTAATTAGGGGTTGATTTTTAAGGGACAAAAAAGATAATTCCATAGAAATGGAAATTATTAGAGGTCATGTCATCATTTGTATAGTCTACTACTATGCTACTACCTATCGCTAGTACATTGCAATAGGCAGTTTGTGGGAAAGGAAGAGATGAGACAGATAAGAAGGCTGTTTATTCTATTTACTATCTGTTTATTCCTATTTATCTAATTGTTTTAAAAGATTGACTTGGTTTTCACATGATAAGCATTGCAAATCTAAAAGAATGTAAGTTGAGTTTCAACATAGTCATGTTCTAGAACAGACATGTCAAGCTCGTGACATCACGTGATGTGGCGCGACATATCGGAACTTTTTCCCCATTGCCAGCAATGGAGTAGGCACAGTTTCCTTGTGATGTATCTGACCCGCGGGCTGGCTGTTTGACACCCCTGTTCTAGAACAACTATTTGTTCTTTTCAAGAAAACTGTAAAGAAAAGCAGCAAACTCTCATCAATAAAATGTGCAGTTAGAAAAAAAAAGTTGGTTCACTTTAATCAGTACTTTAACTCATAGTTCTCAAAAAGTACTTGACTCTTTGAGGCTCTAAAGAAGCTGTCACTTTTTATTATATAACAATTAACAGAAACACCCATATGTGACACAAAATATACTACATCAACTCATAAATTTTGGTTTTAATGAGCACAAAGGAGGGAAAAAAAGATATCTTACATTTCTTCCTTTAAAAAAAGTAAAATGGACATGAATTTAAGGGAACATTTTAAAGCATCTTTTATTGTTGTCCTATGCTGTATGGCATATGTGTATGATGTACATATATACAGTACCTAGTTGGCTGATTGTAGCACGTTTCAGAAGGCATGAAATATCTAAACTATTGAATTGTCCATACTCCTAATTTATGCCCAGTGACACACTTAAATATTCTGCACTTGGTGTTAAAATCAGTCCACCTTTTAGAAGCCGATTTTCATTATTGAATTCAAAATATGGCAAGTCATTCCTCCTCTGCTGGATTCTTAGGAGAGAGATCATATTCTGCTGTCCCTGACTCCTAGCCCTTTGAAAAATCAAGAGAAAACCTTGCCAATGACACTGTGACTTCCATTCAGCATAATGATGTTTCATCATCTGAAAAGAAATTGATCTAGTGCTATTCTTGAAACTTGCCTTGTAATTTCGAGGTTTTCACCTCCTGCAAATGAGACTTTTGCTTTTCTAATTCTTCCATAGGATCCTCTCTCTTTTTTCCCCTCTTATAACAAGCTGAATATGCTAGTAAATCAGATACCGACATCTATGAAGACCTCAGAGTTCCTCCTTCATTATAAGGTGAGGAAAAAAGAAAGAGAAGGAGATCACAGCATGTTTTATTTTGCCTTTGATTGTATTATCTGAGCTGTTTGCTTCCTTTGTGTTGGAATATTTTGTTTTTTATCTTAAGGGCCATGTTCTGTGTGACTAACATGCAGAACCATGTAGATACCTGAGCCAATTGGATTTAGGAGACAGAAGAGAGAGGTTTTCAGAAGAATGGATTTTGCAACTCTGAGACTCGTTTTATGTTTCAAGGATTCAATAACACATGGGTATCCATTCTTTTGACCCACTTTATGAAATGAGTATTATTACAATTGTTACATTAATTGTGCTATTGATAAGGGGGGAAAAACAACTCATGGTAATGCTAGGTCATTATAATCCAAGATCAGAGCTCTAAGCAAATCATATTATAGGATTTCAAGCAGAGTGGCAGAGAGGATCTTTCTTACATTTAAATAGTCAAAAGACTTAGAAATGAATAAAAATCACCCTCTCCAGCTGGAGAATAATATGTAGCTCACCATAGTATTTCATGAATTAAAGAAAGAGAGGTAAATTAGCCTTCCTAGTAATATTTTATTTATACTTTCCTTCACTTAGGATCTTGTAAACAATGAAACACAATCTTGAAGGGACTCTTAAAGCGCCTGTCAATAGGGCTGCCATTTACATCAAGTTTATAGTACATTAATTCTTTAATTTAAAAAAAAAAACAAAAGAAAAGAAAAACTACCCTTCCTCCTTCTGAGAGTAGTTTTAGAATTATATCCTCTCTGTTCACAATTGTACATGGTTTGTTTTTGACTATTTTTTTTAAAAAAAATGTATTAAATCGTTGCACAATGATTCATATCTTGTTTGGCTGAGAGCAAAAAAATATGTTTACATAATAGGAATTTTGTTCATATTGGGCCATGGCAAAAGTACTCCAGCAGCTCCACAATCTTAAAATTGCTTGTGATATTTGAGCCATCCTTCAAAACAGATTTGGAATATGCATGGATACTGACAAAGAGAGGATTAATCTAAATTCCCACTGCACAAGTTGTTCACTTCCATGGCATTTGCTTCCATCCCATGAAGCTAAAACAATCAAATCTACAGGCACCCCAAATCTAGATGGTTGGATGACAGTATTATAAAATTACTTATCATTACTATGTAGCTTTGATCATCTATGAAAGGTACAGTCCTATGCATGTGAATAGAGTCCTCTTTTATTTTTATTTATTTTATTTATTTTACGATTTTTATACCGCCCCCCTCCCGAAGGACTCGGGCAGTGTACAGCCCAATTAAAAACATCAACATACAAAAAATAAAATTATTAAAAATAAATTAAATAATTTGGCCCAATCATTTAAAAACCCAATATATAATCTAAAAACTCAATCCCCTAAAAAACAATTATGGCCTTATTGGAACCGAACCTACTATCCCAGGCCGGCTTGTCGGAATAAATATGTTTTTAATTCTCGACAGAAGGAACGCAATTCCGTCATCGTACGAAGTTCGGGGGGGAGCTCGTTCCAAAGCGTTGGAGCTCCCACAGAGAAGGCCCTCCCCCTGGGGGTCGCCAGCCGACATTGTCTGGCCGACGGCACCCTGAGGAGACCCACTCTGTGGGAGCGTACCGGATGGCGGGAGGTATTTGCTGGCAGAAGGCGTTCCTGTAAATATCCGGGTCCGATGCCATGGAGCATTTTAAAGATGGTCACTAACACCTTGAAACGCACCCGGAAGGCCACCGGCAACCAGTGCAGCTCGCGCAGGAGCGATGTTACATGGGAGCGCCATGACGCTCCGGTCACTACCCGCGCGGCCGCATTCTGGCCCAGCTGAAACCTCCGGGTGCACCTCAAGGGGAGCCCCATGTAGGGAGCATTATAGTAGTCCAGCCTGGAAGTGACGAAGGCATGAGTAACTGTGCATAGCGAGTCCCAGTCTAGGAAGGGACGCAACTGGCGTACCAGGCTAACCTGATAGAACATCCTCCCGGCCACGGCCGTCAAATGGTCCTCTAAAGACAGCTGTGAATCTAGGAGGACTCCCAAATTGCGAACCCTTTCCGCGGGGGCACTGTTTCGCCCCCAACGGACAACGAAGGGGTTGCTCCTCTATCCTGGTGCTATTGGACCTCTCAACGGCTTTTGATACCATCGATCATGGTATCTTGCTGCGCTGGCTGGCGGGGCTGGGTATAGGGGGCACCGTGTTTTGGTGGTTCTCTTCCTTCCTCTCTGGCCGGACGCAGTTCGTGTTGACGGGGGTCAGAGGTCGACCCCGAGGCCCCTTGATTGTGGGGTACCTCAGGGGTCCGTCCTCTCGCCCTTGTTGTTCAACATTTATGTGAAGCCGCTGGGTGAGATCATCCGAGGTTTTGGGGTGGAATTCCATCAGTACGCTGATGATACTCAGCTGTACATTTCCACCCCGAACCACCCAAATGAAGCTCTTGACGTGCTGACCCAGTGCCTGGAGGCCGTGCGGATCTGGATGGGGAAGAACAGTCTCAAGCTCACCCCTCCAAGACCGAGTGGCTGTGGTTACCGTCGTCCCGGTACAACCAGCTGACTCCATCAGTGGCCCCCATGGGAAGGGCTCACAACTTGGGAGTCCTCCTAGATTCACGGCTGTCCCTTGAGGACCATCTGACGGCCGTGGCCGGGAGGATGTTTTACCAGATTCGTCTGGTACGCCAGTTGCGCCCCTTCCTAGATAAGGACGCGCTACGCACGGTCACCCATGCCTTCGTCACTTCCAGACTGGACTATTGTAATGCTCTCTACATGGGGCTCCCCTTGAAGTGCACGCGGAGGCTTCAACTGGCACAGAATGCAGCTGCGCGGGTGGTAGTGGGGGCACCCTGGAGGGCACGAATGGCCCCCATCCTGCGCGAGCTGCACTGGTTGCCGGTGGCTTTCCGGGTGCGCTTCAAGGTACTGGTTACCACTTTTAAAGCGCTCCATGGCATAGGACCCAGTTATTTACAAGACTGCCTTCTGCCAGTAAATACCTCCCATCGACCAGTTCGCTCCCACAGAGAGGGCCTCCTCAGGGTGCCATCGGCTAAGCAGTGTCGGTTGGTGGCGCCCAGGCGGAGAGCCTTTTCTGTGGGGGCACCGACGATGTGGAATGAGCTCCCCCCTGAACTCCGGACGTGTCATGATCTCCGCACCTTCAGAAGAGAGTTGAAGACTCATCTCTTCAATCAAGCCGGCCTGGCCTAGATCTCCTCGGGTTTTAAATTTTTAAACAAGGCTGTTCGGGTTTTAGAATTGGGGTTTTTAACAGGTTTTTAGTAACAGCCTTGTATTTATTTAATTTAATTTTAAATATTTATTGTTTTATATGTTTTTATTGGGTTGTAAAACGCCCTGAGTCCTATGGGAGAGGGGCGGTATAGAAATTGAATAAATATAAAATATAAATATAATATATATAATATATAATTGACTAAACCGGGATGACGGTAGCCACAGCCACTCGGTCTTGGAAGGGTTGAGCTTGAGTCCGTTCTTCCCCATCCAGACCCGCACAGCCTCCAGGCACTGGGTCAGCATGGCAAGAGCATCATTGGGATGGTTAGGCGTGGAAATGTACAGCTGAGTATCATCAGCGTACAGATGGTACTCCACACCAAAACCACGGATGATCTCACCCAGCGGTTTTACATAATGTTGAACAGTAGGGGCGAGAGGACCGATCCCTGAGGTTCCCCACATACGAGGGGTCTCGGGGTTGACCTCTGGCCCCCTGTCAACACAGACTGCATCCGGCCGGAGAGGAAGGAGGAGAACCACCGCAAAACAGTGCCCCCTATACCTAACCCCTCCAACCGTTGCAGCATGATACCATGATCGTTGGTATCAAAAGCCGCTGAGAGGTCCAATAGCACCAGAGCAGAGGAACAACCTCTGTCCCGGGTCCGCCAGAGGTCATCCACCAACGCGACCAATGCTGTTTCCATGCTGTAACCAGGCCTGAAGCCCGACTGGTGTGGATCCAGGTATAACGATTCCTCCAGGTGTCGCGGGAACTTTCGGGCAACCACGCTCTCGACAACCTTCGCAAGAAAGCGAAGGTTGGACACAGGATGATAATTTGATAAAACAGCTGGATCCAGGGTAGGCTTCTTAAGGAGGGGCCTCACTACCGCCTCTTTCAAGGCGGCAGGGAAGACAACCTCACTTAAAGAAGCATTAATAATTGCCTGGAACCAGCCTCGTACCACCTCCCGGGATGCCAACACCAGCCAGGAGGGGCACGGGTCCAATGAACAAGTGGTCGCCCTAAGTCCCCCGAGCAACCTGTCCACGTCCTCGGGAGTCACGGGGTCAAACTCAGCCCAGATAGCAGTCTCAAGACAAGACTCCGTCTCTCCCACCGGACATACCCAGTTGGAATCAAAGCCTTCCCGTATCTGAGCAATTTTATCATGCAGATATTTTCCAAAATCCTCAGCTCTACCCTCTAAGGGGTCTCCTCTCACCTCCTGATGAAGGAGGGAGTGGGTCACCCTAAACAAGGAGGCTGGGCAGTTATCTGATGACACAATAAGAGCAGTGAGGTAAGAACACTTCTCTGCTTTTATCGCCACTAGGTAGGACCTAATATGGTCTCTTACTAGTGTTCGGTCAGATTCGGCACGGCTCGATCTCCAACTGCTCTCTAGGCGTCTTTTCTGGCGTTTCATCTCTCTCAGCCCCTCAGTAAACCAAGGGGCCGATCGAGACGTACGTCGAATCAGAGGCCGCAAAGGCACGACCCAATCTAGAGCACCGGCTGCAGCCCTATCCCAGGCTGCCGCCAACTGTTCGACCGAGTCGTGTATCCGAACCTCAGGAATTGGCCCAAGCTCCATCTGGAACCGCTCGGGTTCCATCAGTCGCCTAGGGCGGTACCATCTCACTGGTTCCGCCTCCCTGCGGTGGGGTGCAGCGGTCAGAAAGTCCAAGCAAAGGAGAGAGTGGTCAGACCATGACAGGGGCTCAATAACTATATCCCCTATATTCTGACTACTCAGCCACTGTCCAGAGACAAAAACCAGGTCAAGCATGTTCCCCCCTGTATGTGTGGGGCCTTGAATTACCTGGGTCAGGTCCATGGCTGCCATGGAAGCCATGAACTCTAGAGCTCTCCCAGACGTCCCGCCCACAGACGGCAGGTTGAAGTCACCCATGACTATTAGCCTGGGAACCTCAACCGCCACTGCGGCGATAACGTCCAGGAGCTCGAGCAGGGCGGTTGACATGTGGCAGGGAGCCAGGTACATAATCAACACCGCCCTCGGACCCCCAAGGTCCCACTTCACCAGGAGGGATTCACAGCCTGCCGTCTGAGGAACAGTGACCTCCCTCAGCCTGTAATCTTCCCTAATCATGACCGCCACTCCCCCACCCCTGCCCTGTGCTCTCGGCCGATGGAATGCAAGGAAACCCGGTGGGCACATTTCCATCAGAGGGACACCGCCTTCCGGTCCCAACCAGGTCTCCGTAATACCTGCCAGGTCTGCTCCCCCCTCTGAAATTAAATCTTGGATGTGGGGGACCTTATTTACCACAGACCTGGCATTGCACAACATCAGCCTACAGCCAGGGCCCTGTGGTTCTGAATAACGCCGAGAACAGGTAGAGCCTTGGGGGTCGGAGTGCATGACCACTTGTAAACAGTGGGTACGCGCTCCCCTATTATGATACGGCCCCCTGCTCCCGCCATATCTGCCCCTCCCGCTTACGGTACTAATTGGAACTAAATCAGTCTTAATCAGCTCCCCATCCGAACCCACACGATTACGTCCCCTTTCGTTGCCAGGCCTATCTTCTAGCTCCACTCCAACAATTCCTTCCCCCGCCCTAAACACCCCTTCCCCACCTCTACCCTCCCTTAAAACTTTCGTTAAAAAACGGTTTAAAAAACCCCAAAGCCCCTTATTTGACGCATGCCATCTCTCAGGACTCCAAAGTCCATCCTCGAGATGGGCCCTTGATAAAGCGGAGGGCCATGATTGCGAGAGGGGGAAATCTCGCAATGCAAGAAGAGTTGATCTCAGATAGGGAGCCAGTCAGATAAGATACATTGATGGGGTCCGGCGAGAACCAGGCAGTTCGATCTAAAGTAAGGACCAAAATTCCAGAGTTCCAAAAGTGATTCCACTTTCCAAATCCATGTATAAGCAGACAGGACGGGGGAGGCCACTACAATTCTTCCATTTGACCTCATAGTTAATCACGCTTCATCAAGGAGGGGGAAGCATGAAACGCTGTTTCCCTCACCGTAGTACCATAGTCCAAGCTCCATGCTGCCCCCCTCCATCACCCACAGCCTCCAGCTGTCTTCCCAGAAACCGCCAGCTGGTAAAATGAGGAGGGGGAGGGGGGAGGGGGAGAGGGGGGCCGCCGAGCTGTTCCCTTTTTATGGCGGCCACCAACACCTCTCAGCTGCTCCACCAAAGTCGCACGTTCACATGGTGGTAGAAGGGAGGGGGAGGGGAAGGGGAGGGGAGGGGAAAGAACCAAGCCATTTCCCATTTCCCATCTCAGATAGTCTTCCGAAAAACAGAAGCCTCCTAGCAGGAGACACAAAGCCTCTCAAACAGTCCTCTCACCCCTCCGCAGATCACTCGCTCACACAATAGGAGGAAGGAGGGGAGGAGGGGAGCCGCCGCCAAACTCTTCTCCCTCGCAACGGACTCTCATTCAACTCCCAAGCCGGCTCCACACTCCATCAAAGCCGAGAGGGGTGGAGCACGCCGTCACAATCCCCTGACTTCATTTGCTTCCTTTGCTTCCTTTGCTCATTCCGGAAGGAGGAAATCAACAGATATATCTCTGGAAAGCCAAGATGTTCCGCCGCCAGAATCCCCGGGGTCCTAGATGTTTCTCGACCCCCAGGGGAAGTCTCTAGCCATCCCCCATCAGACGCCGGCTACTCCTACAGAGATACGTCCGCCATCTTGCGCATGCTTGTCAGAAACATAATCTCTTGGGTTCAACTGAGCTTACTTGTAATAAAAAAACCTTTTCTTTTTAATTGAAGGGTACTCAATCAAAGTAATCAATCAATCAGTGAATAATTTTCTACCAAAATAAGTTTTTGTTGGAGAAGAAAGGAGTAAGACCATGAAGAGTGAATAATTAAGGAAAGTTCTTAACATGTGGTTTAAATAACTTCCTACAAGTCCACAGGATACTAAATATTCCAAGCACACTAGCAAGAAAGAGAGGAATATTGTAATTGCTAAAGTTCAATTTCACTAAGTCTGCATCTAAAATATTATAATAAAATATGTTATATTAAAATGTATTGATTTAAAACATTTATATAGCTGCCCGTCTTATACCAATCAAGAATTAAAACAACATAAAAAACATATAAAAACTACTAAATCCATAAGTATTGAAATAAAAATAGCTAACTTAAGTTTCAGAATGCAGTCACTTTATTCTGCCCCAGAACTTGGGAGAAAAGCTAGGTCATCAGTGCTTTTTGGAAGGATACAAGAATAGAAGCCTGCCAGACTTCCTGATAAAGATTGTCCCATAGGCCAGGCATGCTTCCTAATTTCCATAAGGTGACAAAGCTTAAGAGAAAGTCCTAGGAGCATGTCCATCCTATTTGACTGGTAGAATGGGTAGATGTCCTGATGGAAAGGCAGTCCTGCATATAAGCTCGGCTTATGTTATTTAGAATTTAAAAAGTGATAACCAGCTCCTTGAACTGAAGCTGGAAGGAAACCAGAAGCCACTGCAGGACACCCGCAGAGGTTTTAAATGGGTAAACCTAAGCGCACTCATCAGTGCATGTGCCATGACATTCTGGAGCTGCCAACATCTTTAACAGCAGCCCCATGAAGACCACATTGCAGTAATCCATTGGGAGGTTACTAAAGCATGAGTGACCATGAGAAAGTCTCCTGGTCCAAGAAAGGGTACAATTGGTATGCAAGAGAATAATATCCATTTAGTCAAGTCTGACTCTTGGCAATTCTATGGGTCATATTTCTCCACATCTTCCAATCTTATACTATTTCTTTGATTTGGCATACAAGTTAATAGGATAGGATAGGATAGGATAGGATATCTTTATTGTCATTGTATATCTCACAACAAAATTAAGTGCTGTCCACAGTGCACACTACACACAAGTAAAAACCACAAATAAAAACATACATTATATACACACATCCTTCATATTCAATTTACCATTGCGCTTCCCCTAATATTGCACTTCCATGTTGCACTATATAGTAGTATTTAATATGGTTACAGCTCTGGGATAAAAACTATTTCTCAGCCTATTTTTCTTTGTTTTTATTATCCTGTACCATCTGCCAGATGGTAATAGTTCAAAAAAAAAAGAATGTCTGGGATGAGATGAGTCTTTAAGAATGTTTTGAGCTTTCACAAGACAGCGGAAACTGTACAGTTCATCCTCGGGGGGGAGGGGGCAGCTAATAATCCTCTGGGTGATGGTAAAGACTCTCTGGAGTGCTTTCCTATCTGCTATTGTGTTGTTGGCAAACCAAACACAAATGCAGATCAAAAGTTGAATCTGTGCAATGGCTCCCCTAGCTAAGAGGAGCAGCTGTAAGTCTGGAAGGACCTCCAAACTGCACATCAACTCAATCTGAGGAAGTGCCAATCCTTCCAGAATCAAAGATGGAATATCATTTGGACCTGGGAGAGCCAAAAAATCAGAACCACTTCATTTTGCCAGGGTTGAGTCCTCCCCATCCAGTGTAATGACTCCCCCGAATGCTTCCCTAGATACATCTCCAGATGTCGATTCAGAGTAGGATGAACCAGACCTGGGCATGTCAGGAGCAGATTTGGTCAATGGCTCCAAGCAGTTATCTGAGAAGGATTTGGCTGAAGCACAGCAGCAGCAGGACAGCCCTGAGGCTTCAGGTAGGGAAAGCAAACAGCTGTAGTCAATCAGTGATGAGGAAGAGGAACTGCCTTCTGTGCCTGATCTGAAAACACATAGGGAAGTGAGAAGGCAGGGGCAGCAAAGGTCAGTCCAATTACTTGTGAGGAAGCAGCGTCATCCCTCTTTTTTCTTTTTTCTTTTTATTAAAACAATCAGCATTGGACATAAAAACATATTATGCAGCAATCATCATGACACCTGGTATACAATACTAAGTATTAGTCTTTGAAAACGTCTGAATTAGTAGGCCTTTTCCCCCCCCCTCGCGTCTAGCCTCAACTATACTCCTGTTACATTTTATTTTGATTGGTGTTTCTCCTATCTGTTTCAATATTAATGTGATCAACATTAAACAGCGTCATCCCTCTTGATGGGCTGAACCAGAAGCTGGTTATTTAGCACAGCAGATGGAGGCGATGCTAGAATCAATGTGTTCATTTCCTAGCTGTGTGTTTCCTGGCCATTAGGATCTCTGCCTTGGATTGACACCATGCCTTGACTTGGATTGTGCCTTATGAACTCCGGACTTTTCTTGCCTCAGGAACCTTCTTGTACTGTGGATTTAATTTTGCCTGGTGGGTTTATGTTGTTTGGGAAACTTTCAAGTGCCTTGTGGCCACACTGGTCATTGCTCTGTGGACTAGCATTGGTCTGCTTTTGGCTGGACTTAATTGGGACAGTTCTGGATTTTTGATGAAGGGAATTGCTGAGAATTAATAAACCCAGTAACCACTGTTATGTGTGTGTGAGAGAGAGAGAGAAAGAGCAGGGCAGCACATCCAGACCCTTACAGCCTACAGGCATTCAACCAGCACCACTACAGCATAAATTAATGAATAAAACAAAAGAAAAAATAGAAAAATTAATGTGTCAAAAACTTTCAAGAATTCTACTTTACCATTGTAGGGCCCATGACAGAAAATAGAATCAAAACAGGATTGTTCTGAATCTCTTTACTGCAGTTCCTCCCTTCTCAGCATTGAATTGTATTTTACTTTGATGAAATATTACAGTTATCCCTGGACATCTGCACAAGACCAAGGTAATTGTGATTAACAGGGAAATGGAACTGCAAGTTATTTTCAGCCATTCAAGGTGAACTAGAGTAGGAAACCAAAGTCATGCAGGTCAACACTACTTTTGTTATAAAGGTATAGTAACAGAATCTTACAAGTCTGAACGTGCTTCCCCCTTTCCTTTGTTTTCCTAAGAAATAGGAAAGTTTTGCCTGGAGTGTTTCTCAGGCTACAATTCTGCCCAGACTCAGATTTCTTTTACCTAACCGTTGTCTTGGTAGCAACTCTTCCTTCTGTTTCTCAGGATCATCCCCTCATTCCACTACAGTTAATTATAGACAGGGTAAAAAACAAACAGATCAAGCAGATGAATTTGTGTACATTGTAAGAGTGCTACTAAATATGGGAAAACTGATGGAATATTTTAAAGACATGCAAATGCTGATAGAAAACTAGTGGGTAATTAGTAGTCCATTGTGAGGAATGAATCCTGACAGATGCAAAACAATGTATAACAGTGACAATAATATATGTGAAAGACACCATCTATAAATCCTAGAATTTGCTGAGTTTCATATTCTAGAAATGATCAGAATCAGGAGAATTCTCCCATATATAAATTATGGCTTGAGAGAGCTACAAAAATAGAATCATCCTGCAATTTGCACAAACTAAGCTATTTAGTATCCCATCAAAAACTGATTTGAAGTATGTTTTAATGAGTTGCTATGGTAACTCTTGTTTGAATAGGACTCCCTCAGACAGTCCAAGGAGTTTTGATTTAAATACACTTGGAAAGTAGAGTACACAGCAAATGCTATTGTCTTCATTTAGTGATATATGAATTCACCTGAGAATTAAAACATGCTTCCTCAGAATTCAACCAAGAAGATTACTGCAGACACATGATTGATTAACAACAGGCCCAAGGGTTAGTTGTTAACAGGTTTTAAATTACAGTGACATTGGATTAAGAGAAGCATCATTAGTTCAGAGGATTTAAATCTTTCCAATTACATTTAAGGACTCAAATATGGCAAGGTTATACAGCCTTGTGAAAAAATTAAGATATGCAAATTCACCAAGGTTGACCCCAGTTGCATTACTTTAATAAACAAGGAGTTATACCCCTTATTTGAGGTAAGGAATTTCAAATTCTGTGTTAGTTCTTTCAATTTCTTAGAGCAGCAGTAGCCGACATTTCCAGCTCCATGGACCGGCAGAGATGTGCAATGCTGGAAAAAGGAAAACATACCAACAAGTGCAATGATAATACACAAAATATTAGAATGTGCTGAGATGAATAAACTTACTTTAGAAATAAAAGACAAAGAAGTTACAGAATTTTATGAGATATGGGACATGTATTATAACTGGTTAGAAGTGAGGAATAAAAAAGTATGAGAAGTAATGTAAATAAATGTAAGAAATATAGGACACAGTATTGTTAAGAAAAAAGAAAAAATGTACTTTGTATTTTTGTTATGTGTAAAGACAAAAAGAAAAAATATTTTTTTTAAAAAAAAAAGAGATGGCAGAAGCAGCAATGGGGGAAGAGAAGGAGATGGTTGTCTCCTCCTCTTTTGCTGTCACTTGCACAAATGGAGCATCATGCACTCACATGCTCTCCCATTGCTTGTGTGGCCATGGCCCTATAGTGGGCCATGAACTGGGGATTGGGGACTCCTGTCCTAGAGCTCCCTATCTCAGACTCCTGAAAATTATAAATTATTGAATCTCTTATGGTTCAAGATTCACTAATCACATGTAAGGTATTGTGGGAAGTCACCCACCCCCAGAGAAGGAAATATTTTGGGGAATATTAAAAAGGCAGAATATTATATTTCCCCAAAGGATCTTAAAGGCAGAAAAGCAGGCCTAGTTTTTCTTAATAGCCCCAAGCAGAAACTAAGCAGGCCAGCTTTGTAGAAATGCAGATTTAATAATCCCATTAGAAAGACTGATGCCCCATTCATGAGCAAATACTACCTGCAGAAGCTCATTCAAAAGAGGATCTTTCGAAATCCCTTGGGGCAAGATTTGATAGCTAACAACAACAGAGTGATATGATTAGAACCAACAACCCCTCACCCCAAAAATCAAACACAGGATATAGTCATCAGCCACAGCCCCAGGGAAGCAGGATATGACCTTTAGGGCATAATAGGATTAAACCACCACCCAAAAGGGCACACTGAACATCAGGTCAAAGTTCATGCCACAGGAACAGAAACAACTCCAAACACAAAAGCCCAAGAAGGTATAAAAACCATTTTGTCAGCCATCCAGAAATACATGCTGTGTCACTGAAGTTTCTGGAAACTTAATAAAGAACCTTCTTTCTAAACAGCCTCCATTTTGTTTATTCACAGCTTGGACTGGACCCTGAAGAATTTTCTTTCAACATGTATATTTATATATATATATACATGCACATGTACATGCAGATGTACATACAGTACTGCAGATTGGGATTCATGCGAAGTTGACAAAGAATGTGTTATTTCCAATAGAAAATAATATCTATAGTTCAGGGTTGAACTGAGGAGTTCTTGGCATACTCTTGCTTGCAGACATTTCATTACCCAAGTAGATAATGTCTTCTCACACAGATGGTATTATCTGGCTGGGTATGAAACATCTGCAAGCTAACAACCAAGCTAACAGAAGACCAAGAACCCCACAATATGCTATTTTCTTACAGACTTTTTATGATTTTTTTTGTCTTTGGGAGACATACTGTAGATCACTGAGTTCAAATTGGTTAATGTATCAATGGAAGATTATTAAAATAATGCAAAAAAGGTGATACCTCACTGTTTAGCCAATTACTCAGTCAGAAAGGAAAACCTGAAGCAAAACTGCAATGTATATATATGTTTTCGTAGATTTTCATGGATATAGGTATGCAAGACCTGCATACACACACACACACACACACACACACACATATGTATATTCAATTATTGTTATAAATTATGGTTTAAAATATTTATTCTCACCCCAAAAACTGAAACACACTATGGATCACAGAAATTTTAACTACTTTGCTTCTAATGTCCTTGTAAGTGCAAATATGTGCTCCATACAAGAGAAGGTTTATTACTTTGGCTTTGATTACCACTGCAATACATTTATTACCTTTACAGCTGGCAAATTTGATTACAACATTAGTGGATTTGTGCTCCTACTAAGAGGTCATATGTTTGATGCTTCAGGCAATAGAACATTGAAAGTTAATGCCTGAATATATAACACTATTTGAAGGACTTGACCTGCTCAATCTGGATATGGTTGATTTTCCTGTTATGCAAAATGTTACTTTGGCACTTCATGAACACAATCACTGTGGTTTCAGATTAATTAATTTCCAGCTTTTCACTTTGAAAATATGACCCCAATGCATGTAGCTTCACTGCAGACCTGTCTGGGACAGCATGTACTCAGAGATAAAAACCTGAAGGTGATTTTAATGTGACAGGCATTTCCTGGGGATACAGAATAATCTATGATTCAACATGATAATAAAATAATTCAGCTTTATATAGTAATGCAACATTTAATATAAAATAGAATAAAGTAATGTGTCTCTAGCTGTTAACATTGATTCTTAATAACCTTAGGGAGATCAGTATAATTTTGATCTTTAGCATGAATTTTTGAAATGGAAGATTCACTTCACTATAAACTATTTTTTACTGCAGCTCTTCAATCAGATATATGAAACAGGAAAGATACCAAATGATTGGCTAAAATCAACCTTTGTAACAACCCCCCCAAAATAAATGCAAAGTAGTATACCAAATACAGAATAAGCTTAATGAGTCATGTTCTGAAAATATTCCTGAGAATAATTCATACAAGAATATACAACAAAATTGAAGACCGTCTAGGTAACACACAATTTGGTTTCAGAAACAATCTTGGTACATGAGATGCGCTGTTCAGCATTCAGGTTCTTGTACAGTGTTGTAGAGAGGTCAATCATATTTACATGTGCTTCATTGATTTCGAAAAAGCTTTTGATAAAATAAGACACAGCAAACTATTAGAAATCCTGAAACAAGGGGGACTAGATGACAAAGACATCCAAATCATAAAGAATATATATTGGCATCAGATAGCAAATGTGAGACTAGGCCAAAAATACTCAGCTGATGCAGAAATAAGAAGAGGGGTCAGACAGGGATGTATTCTGTCTCCACTGTTGTTCAATATCTACTCTGAGTCAATCTTCAACGAGGCACTGGAGAACATCGATGCTGGCATCAAAGTAAACGGTGTTTCAATCAACAACTTAAGATATGCTGACAATACAGTTCTGCTTGCCAGTAAACATGAAGACCTTCAGCTCCTCATCAACAGAGTCACAGAAATATCTGAAAAATATGGCTTGAAGCTTAACACCTCAAAAACCAAGATCATGGTCATCAGCAAACAACCCGTTAATTACCACCAATAAATTCAGAAGGAATACCACTAGAAAAAGTTGAAAGGATCATGCACCTTGGTTCCAATTTACATGAAACTGGGACACGACCATTGAAGTAAAGACAAGGATAGAAAAAGCCCGAACAGCATTCTTCAAAATGAAAAAGGTCTTCTGCAGTCATGACATAAACCTAAGACTGAAAATCAGACTTATCAGATGCTATATTTTTTCTATCCTGCTCTATGGAGTAGAGAGTTGGTCTCTGACAGAAGGCACCTGAAGAGACTAGAACAGCGGTTCTCAACCTGTGGGTCGCAATCCTTTTGGGGGTCGAATGATGGTTTCACAGGGGTCACCTAAGACCATCGGAAAACACATATTTCCGATGGTCTTAAGAACTGAGACACTGCTCTTCTATTCAGCTGCCGCCGCCCTCCTCCTCCGCCGGCTCCTCCACCTCCAGGGCGCCCTTCTCTTCCGACAGCGCCTGCTCCTGCCACCGCAGCACCATCCCGTGGCAGCCATGCTGACTCCCAGCTGCTGGCCTGCAGCTGGGCCAACTCCCAGCTGATTTCCAGGAGCCTGGCTGACATGCAAAGACTGGGCCAATTCCCAGCTGACGTGCGCACGCTGGCCAACTCTCAGCTGGCTGTTGGGAGCCAGGAGATGTGTAGCAGCCCCGCCAGTTCCCCACCGATATCAGGATGCCGACCCGACTCCCAGCTGACTGTCGGGAGTTGGGCAGTGCTCATGGGAGCCATGCAGATGTCGGCCAGCTGCTGGCTGCATCCTCCCCATCTCCCAGCTCATGGCAAGCCCAGGGGCTTGACACGTGCCCCCGATGCCACCCCAGGTCAGCTCAGCTGCATGGGCAGCCGGTCTGAGCTGAGCCGGATCTGGGCCGCTGCTGGCACTGCCACTGGGCTGCTCTGCCACTGCCGCCGCTGCTGACTGAGCTGACCTGCAGCGCTGAGCTGGTCCTCATGCCTCCTGGTTGCCCGGCTGCAGTCCGCCCCCGGTCGCCCTGTGCGCTGCACCGGAGCTTCCCCCGCGCCACCCGGCCCATCTCCCTCATTGTCAGAGGCTGCCTCAGCCCTCTGGCACCAAGCATGGCCCTGGGGCTGGCAGGCAGGAGCGACTCCTTCCCGGCTCCCTAGGCTCCGGGCCTCAGAAGCGGCCAGGCAGTGGGGAAGAGGGCGATGCCCGCATGTGCGTCAGAGGCCAACTGGATGGGCCGGGAGGGGAGAAGCGGTGCCTTCTGAGTGGGAGCTGGCACTCTGGCCATGCCCCTCTCACGTGTGACGAGTCGGGGCAGGCTTGTGGCGGTAAAAGGCTGCGTGGCGTGGAAAGGGGCTCCCACGATCCCGCCACTGCGATGGCACTCAGGAGGCTGGAGGGGCGGGCAGGTCCCAGGGGGCGGCTGGGAGAGGGAAAGAGGTGCCGGGATGAGGATGGGGGGCTCCAGACTACCATCCCCAGCAGTCCTAAAAAGCACTGTGGAAGAGTGGGGAATGCTGGGAGTTGCAGTTCATCATCATCTGGGAAAACATGACACTTCAAAGATCAATCCTTCCTTCCTTCCTTCCATCTCCTTCTCTTCCCCTTCAATCTCTCCTTCCTTCCTTCCTTCCTTTCCCCTTCAAACTCCTTCCTTCTCCATCTCCTTCCTTTCCCCTTCAATCTTCCTTCCTTCCTTCCATCTCCATCCCTTCCCCTTCAATCTCTCTCTCCTTCCTTCTTTCCTTCCTTCTTTCCTTCCTTCTTCCTTCCTTCCCCTTCAATCTCCTTCCTTCTCCATCTCCTTCCTTTCCTCTTCAACCTTCCTTCCTTTCTTCCATCTCCATCTCCATCCCTTCCCCTTCAATCTCTCTCTCTCCTTCCTTCCTTCCTTCCTTCCCCCTTCAATCTCATTCCTTCTCCATCTCCTTCCTTTCCCATTCAATCTTCCTTCCTTCCTTCCTTCCTTCCTTCCTTCCTTCCTTCCTTCCTTCCTTCCTTCCTTCCATCTCCATCCCTTCACCTTCAATCTCTCTAACATTCCTTCCTTCCCCCTTCAATCTCCTTCCTTCTACATCTCCTTCCTTTCCTCTTCAATCTTCCTTCCTTCCTTCCATCTCCATCTCCATCCCTTCCCCTTCAATCTCTCTCTTCTTCCTTCCTTCCTTCCTTCCTTCCTTCCTTCCTTCCCCCTTCAATCTCCTTCCTTCTCCACCTCCTTCCTTTCCTCTTCAATCTTCCTTCCTTCCATCTCCATCTCCATCCCTTCCCCTTCAATCTCTCCTTCCTTCCTTCCCCCTTCAATCTCCTTCCTTCTCCATCTCCTTCCTTTCAATCTTCCTTCCTTCCTTCCTTCCATCTCCATCCCTTCCCCTTCAATCTCTTTCTCCTTCCTTCCTTCCTTCCTTCCTTCCTTCCTTCCTTCCTTCCTTCCTTCCTTCCTTTCCCCTTCAATCTCCTTCGTTCTCCATCTCCTTCCTTTCCCCTTCAATCTTCCTTCCTTCCCCTTCTGTCCCTCCCAACATTTTTGAGCAAGGAAGAGTAAGCTTCTCCAGCGAGCATTGCTATATTGTTTTTGTGATTAATCACTATGCTTTAATTATGTTCAATTCGTAACAATGAAACTACACCCTGCATATCAGATATTTACATTACGATTCATAACAGTAGCAAAATTACAGTTATGAAGTAGCAACGAAAATAATTTTATGGTTGGGGTTTACCACAACATGAAGAACTGTATTAAAGGGTCGCGGCGTTAGGAAGGTTGAGAACCACTGGACTAGAAGCATTTGAAATGTGGATCTACAGGCGGCTGTTACGTATAAGCTGGGTTGACAAGATCAGAAATGAGGAGATGATAAGCTGCCTGGAAAAGCCAAGGGAAATCATCAAAACAATTAAAAAACGAAAATTAGAATATTTCAGACATGTGATACGACACCCAGAAAAATACGGCATACTCCATTTAATCCTCCAGGGAAAGATTGAAAGCAAATGAGGTCCAGGCAGAAAAAGAACATTGTAGCTTCAAAATCTAAGGGATTGGATTGGACAAAACTCAGCAGCACTTTTTCGTGCGGCTGCCCATAAAAACAGGATTGCCAACATGATCACCAACGTCCAATAATGGATATGGCACAAGAAGAAGAAGAATAAACTAATCATCAATATAATATTAACACAGGCTTTCAATGGTTTATTCCTTCTCATTTATGTTTTATTGGCAAGGAAGGAACTTAATTCATCCATCCTCCTACATTTGTCCCTATCTACATATGGTGCATATGGGGAGGATTCTTGTTGTACCAAATAAAGTTATTATAAATCTAAGTTCTTTGAATCCCCCCAATTCTCCTGCTGGTTCCATGTCTGAATATTGTATGTCTTCTTGTCAACTTAGACCAGGTAGGACAGATAAGAAGTTACCTGCAATCTGTGATTATTAGAATGCTAACTCAGTTTTTAGACATTGATTGGATGGTTAACACACACACACACACACACACACACACACACAGAGGAGGATACAAGCTGTATATGCTTCACAGTTTAGCTGTATCAATTAACACAATCCAGCCACATACAGTCAGCTCTCTGTTTTTTTTTCATTTACAAACTTAATGAGGTGGGAAATCATTCTCATTTTCTCCATCCAAGTGAAGATGGATATGCTTCCTTAATGAACTAATGTATCTATCTGTGTATTTCTTAGCACATTAAGAGTAATCCTGATTGCTGAATGGGTACCAGCAATTTAGCTGTTCTGAGCATTAAATACTGGAGTAAACGGGATTTTTTTTTCTTCCTCTGTGCTTTCCCCACATTAATGAGCTGTATTCTGAGTCACTTAACACCCCTTATTTCTATAGAGGTGTTCTACCAATATTTCCAATCAAGACAGAGCAATGTACTGCTGTGATAAACATCTTGTTTACATCTAACAAGATCAGGCTCTGGCAATAAGATCCAAAAAATAAAGTCATTCCACATGGAAGTCATTTCTTTCCAGTGCCATAATTATCTCTGGTTTATTACTTTTTGGCATGTCTGGCTCAGGAGGCCCCCAACTTGGATTATAGTAACCAGAAATCTTATCATGCAGGAAAAATGTTCCAAATTGTGACTGTAAGCACAAGTTTTCACCCTAACTCAAGCAGACAATACTAGAAAAAAGCACACACAATAATGATACCTATTCATTGCAAGACAACTCAAAATAATTCCATAATATCACCACAGGTCTCTGGGGGATTATGCGTACTTGCCAAAGCAGTACTAGGCTGGCAAAGACAGGAACTGGCCTTCAGAGAAGATGGCTTCTATCCACTATGTATTTAATTTAAATATAAACCATCTGAAGTTGTGCTGCTAAATGTATACATACCCCATCTCCTTTTCCCTACTTCTCTCCTGACGCAATAAGAAGAGACAATCTTAGAGATAAATATGAAACATCCTAAAGCTGATGTGATCCTGCTGGAAGACTTTAAGCTAGACTGGATGCTTCCTTGCTGGATTATGCCCTCTTGAGCATCATAAACTGAGAACTGTTTATCAAATGGTCCACCCAGCACTTCACAGATGCTAAAAGGAATATGGCAAACTCTAAAATGATATCTTTGAGAGTGGACAGCAACTATCAACTGTCTGCAGTTAGTTTCTATGGTAGTTCAAATTTAAGACTATCCATAACACGTGATAAGATGCTACTTGCTAATGTTGAAATGATGCAAGCTAGCAGGCTTAAATGGTCTAAGATAGGCACCAAGTCAATTGCCAGTTTTAGGAACTCTGAGAAGGCACCCTGGGCAAAAATAGTTGTTTTTACAAATGCATAGTCTTGTGCCAAACACTTCAAACAAAATTATATAAAGACAACAACAGGTTCTAAAATCTTAAATACATTACTCATTTATAACTACCCAAGCACTTTGCTCCTCACTTTAAAGCAGGGGTCTTCAAACTCAGCCCTTTTATGACTCATGGACTTCAACTCAGAATTCCTCAGCCAGTGTGCCTGGCTGAGGAATTCTGAGTTGAAGTCCATGAGTCATAAAAGAGCCAAGTTTGAAGACCCCTGCTTTAAAGGTTCACAAGGCAAAAATTGCACCAATATGGTACAGATCTGTGAGACCTATCAAAGGCTTCCTTAATTAAACACAATCAAATGCACTTTTAAAGAAGTGTTCTAGGTACTGCCAGGAATACATTTGCAACAGCAGTAAGAGCTGAAACAAGCACTTGCTCATTTCTAAGTGTAACCAAAGTATTTAATTATCAGTGGGAAATCCTCTCAATGGAACCTAACAAACTATAAAAAAATGTGCCTTGAAGAACAAATGTCACAAATCAATCTACATGGTTCAATCAACTTCTCCTAATCACCTCAGATCACAATCTCTCAACACAATATCTATCAGCTGGACATCAGGCCAAGGTAATATTCAAACAAAGAGGTTTGGATGGTAATACCCAAACTGATACTGAGTCACTTGAAAATGACTCTGTTCATTGAAATGGTTGTACAAAAATTATTTTCAAATAGAAAACTACTTGATGATATCATAGGATAGCCCTTACCAGAACAGGACTCCAGGTCAAATATGGATGATTCCATCAAGTGCCATGTTTTGTGAGAATATGTGTTTGTGGAGAATCAGAAATAGAAGAAATAGTACAAGTCCTATTCAATTGTCAATTATATGCCTCAGCAAGGGCTCAAAACAGAGACTACTTGAGAGAACCATGTATTGGGACTCTTAGCAAAGATTATTTCCTTCAGGGTATAAATGTGTTTTTGTGTGTGTGTGTATGTGTGTGTTTGTGTGTGTGTGTGTGTTATAGAACACATTAGGTTGCATGTAAAGGTGATGAATTCACTTAAATACATATTGACACACAGATTTTGAGTTTTTAATATTCATTCTATTATACATTTTTGCATTCCATTATACTTTATACTCTTTTATTTTTATTTTATCTTACCTACTATATTTTGTTCTATTTTATCTTATCTTTGTGTAGTATTTTATATAATTTCTCTGCATCTTACCTTATCTGTTTTTATTGTACCTTACTATGGCTGATACTAATGTTTTGATAAGGTCAACTGCTTAATCAATAAAGTATACCATATCTTACCATCGTCACTTTTATTCCATTTCTCCAAATCTGTTTAAAATCAGCCTTTAATTGCTTTCATTTCTTCTGGCTTCAGAGAGTCAGCAAAAGACACTCAGGGATACTACTGCTAGTCCTGATCATAAATAAGTTAACATCCAGGTTTCCTTGCCACAATGTTTTTTTTTTGTGTTTAAAATTCTCTTTTCTGCTGTTAATGGCAAAAAATTAAGGACAGCAGTGGCTGGAAGAGAGAAAATAAACAGCCAAGGTGAGCGTGACTGTGTTGTAGAGGGGGGGCAGGAAAAAAGTTCCAATCTATAAGTTCAGAGGTGCCATAAGTCACAGATCCTCAACTTTTCCCATTTGGCAGCCCAGAGGGAAAGGGAGGAGCAGGAAAATTTATGTGCTTCTGGCCAGCCCACCAGTAAAGAAGGAAAAGAGGGGGAAAAAACACATCAAGGAAGCCCTGAGAATGTGTGGCTATTCCAAATGGGCCTTCATCAAAGCTCAAAAAAGACCCAGGAGGAACTCCTTCAAAACAGACCAAGAAGAAAACAATAAACGAAGCAATGTATTCATTCCATACATTGCAGGAATATCAGAAAAGCTCAGGAGGATCTTCAGCCAACACAACATATGTGCACACTTCAAACCCAAGAATACACAAAGGCAGAAGCTTGTCCAGACCAAGGATAAAACACCCAGACACAAACTGAGCAATATGTTATATTCCGTACAATGCAGTGAACCATGTGCAGATCTGTACATTGAGGAAATGAAACAACAGCTTCATAAACATATGGCACAATATAGGAGAACAAACCCATCAGGACCAGATTCAGCAGTCCATCTGCATTTAAAAGACAAAGGCCACTCTTTTGAAGACAGCAAAGTTCATGTTTTGGACAGAGAGGACTGCTGGTTTGAAAGAAAGCTCAAAAAGGTCATCTATGTCAAAATTAAATAACCCTCTCTCAACAGAGGAGGAGGGACACGACATCATCTATCTCCAGTCTACAATACAGTCCTTTCAGCAGTTCCAAAAAGGCTCCACACACATTTGCATTACTCAGATGACTCTGATGACACAGATAAGCCTCCAGGTAGCATTAACAACTCACTAAAAGAATGCAAATGAACAGCTGTCTGCAAGGAGTATAAATCTTTTCATTCCCCACCATCCAGTCAGAGCTGAAGAAGTTTGTTGGATGAGAAGCAAAATGTCTTCAAAGACAAAAAGAAAAGTTCATTTGCCTCATGAAAAAAGCATCTTTGGGATAACTATGACCTGGATGACTGTGAATCTCCATAGACAAAGTGCTTTTTTTTTTTTTTTTGTAAGCTATCCTTCAGGTTATTTTAATTCAAATATCCTTTTGAGACATGACAAATCTGAATTATAAACTGAATTATAAAATTAAAAGCAGAGCAGGACTTCTTTATTTTTCCTAATATATGTATAAAATTTATATGAGCACCTCTCTTATGTGCAATAATACTATGCAGTTATAAAAAATGAATAAAAGAGAAATAAAACCAATCATATCACCTATACAAAAGAGAAACAAGCTTTCTATCTGGGAATCATAACATCCATCAACATCCACTGGCTCAACCCCATCCTAGCCCAATGCCAGTCTTAATGGCCTTCCCAAAGGCTAAGAACATAGTGGGCCTACGGAAGGCTGTTCCAAAGGGACCTTTAAGATCCCACCAGATAGGAACAATTAAGGAAAGAACTTGCAGCATGCTCACTCTGTCTGACTTAATGGGATGGGCAGATACCCTCAGGAAAAGGTTGTCATGCAAATAATCTGGCCCATACAATTGCTTTAAAATTGATAACCAGTACCTTGAATTGCACCCAGAAAGATACTGCAAGTCAATGCAGTGGTAGAGTAAACTGCAGGGTTCACAGAAAATAGTGCACTGCCACATTCTGGACCAAATGTAGCTTTTGCATTCCTGTATGGAATGCATTGTAATAATCCCATTGGGAAGTGTTTGGAGGATCAATCACCATAAATAAAGCCTTCTAGTCCATGAATGAGTATGATTCATGCACTCAAGGAGCGACAATTCCAGAAAAAGTTGTTAACCAACACTGTCCAGGGGAGTGCTACCACATCCAGAGTCAAAGGGGACAACTCATTATACCCTGGAGCCCAACTAAAACTCCAAAGCTGGAAATGGTCATAGAGGATACTATGGTACTGAAAGCAGCCAAAATGCCCAAGAGGACGAGGATGGATGCATCCTCACATCACGATCTCTCCAGCGGTCATGTGACCTGTCTTGGTATTTGTTATCTGAAGTTTAATTGAAAAATAGTCTAGATAAAATTTATTTATTTATTTATTTATTTATTTATTTATTAAATTTCTATGCCGCCCTATTCCGGGAACTCAGGGCGGCTTACAGCATAAATAGAAATCCAATAAAAACTAAACTGTACATATATAAAAATATAAAAAAGAAGAACCCCTAAATTAAGAACCATTCATTCAGCAAACGTACACACAGACATACACTGGCTAGGGGCAAGATGTCAACCGCCCCAGGCCTGCCGGCAGAGATGGGTCTTTAGTAGTTTACGAAAGGCGGAGAGGGTGGGGGCGATACGGATCTCCGGGGGGAGTTGATTCCAGAGGGCCGGGGCCGCAACAGAAAAGGCCCTTCCCCTAGGCCCCGCCAGGCGACACTGTCTGGCCGACGGGACCTGGAGAAGGCCGACTCTGTGGGCCCTAACCGGTCGCTGGGTTTCGTGAGGCAGCAGGCGGTCCCGTAAGTAACCTGGTCCGATGCCATGTAGGGCTTTATAGGTCATAACCAACACTTTGAATTGCGTTCGGAGACCAATAGGCAGCCAATGCAGCTCACGGAGTGATGCTGAGATGTGGGCATTTCTGGGCAGGCCCAACACTGCTCGCGCGGCTGCATTCTGCATTACCTGAAGTCTCCGAACGTTTTTCAAAGGTAGCCCCATGTAGAGAGCATTGCAGTAGTCGAGCCTCGAGGTGATAAGGGCATGAGTGACTGTGAGCAGAGACTCCCGGTCCAAATAGGGCCGCAACTGGTGCACCAGGCGAACCTGGGCAAATGTCCTCCTCGCCACAGCCGACAAATGATGTTCCAAGTTTAGCTGTGGGTCGAGGAGGACACCCAAGTTGCGGACCTTCTCCGAGGGGGTCAAAAGCTCCCCCCCCAGGCTGATGGACGGATAGATTGAATTATCTTTGGGAGGCAGAACCCATAGCCACTCCGTCTTGTCGGGGTTGAGTTTGAGCCTGTTGGCACCCATCCAAACCCTAACAGCCTCCAGACATCGGCACATCACTTCCGCTGCTTCACTGAAATGACACGGGGTGGAGATGTAAAGCTGGGTATCATCAGCATACTGATGATATCTCACCCCGTGTTGTCGGATGATCTCACCCAGTGGTTTCATGTAGATATTAAACAGCAGAGGGGAGAGGACCGACCCCTGAGGGACCCCACAAGGGAGGAACCTAGGGGTCGACCTCTGACCCCCCGCCAACACCGACTGTGACCGACCAGTGAGGTAGGAGGTGAACCACTGCAAAACAGTGCCCCCAACCCCCAACCCCCCCAGTCGGTGCAGAAGGATACCATGGTCAATGGTATCGAAAGCCGCTGAGAGGTCAAGTAGCACCAGGATAGTGGAAAATCCCCTATCCCGGGCCCGCCAGAGATCATCCGTCAGCGCGACCAAAGCAGTTTCCGTGGAGTAGCCGAGCCTGAATCCTGACTGTTGAGGGCCCAGATAATCGGCCTCATCCAAGGACCGCTGGAGCTGGAGTGACACCACCTTCTCAACAACCTTCCCTATAAAGGGAAGATTGGAGACAGGACGGTAGTTGTTTAATACAGCTGGGTCCAGGGAAGGCTTCTTGAGGAGGGGGCGCACAATTGCCTCCTTGCAGGGAGCCGGAAAGGACCCCTCCCTCAAAGAAGCGTTAACAATCTCCTGAACCCAGCCCCGCGTCACCTCCCTGCTTGCCGAAACCAGCCAGGAGGGGCACGGGTCCAATAAACAGGTGGCGGAGCTCACAGCTCCAATGGCCTTGTCGACTTCATCGGGTGCCACCGGGTCAAACTCTGTCCACACAACAGGATCAAGACGAGTCCCTGTCATCTCGACTGAATCATTATCAGCCGACACTGCATTCCAATTGGAGTCAAGGTCCATCCGAATCTGGGCGATTTTATCCGCAAAAAACTTATTAAAGTCCTCAGCACTACCCTGCAAGGGTGCATCAACCCCCCCCTGATTAAGGAGGGAGCGAGTTACCCTAAACAGGGCGGCTGGGCGGGATTCCGCAGATGCAATCAAGGCGGAATGATACGCGCATCTTGCCGCCTTGAGCGCCACCTGATAAGTCTTGATATAAGATCTTAAAAGTGTTCGGTCAGATACGGATTTACTTTTCCTCCATCGCTTCTCTAGACGTCTCTTCTGGCGCTTCATCCCCCTGAGTTCCTCAGTGAACCAAGGAGATCTCCTGGGTCTGCTACCACAGAGAGGTCGCAGCGGCGCGATCCGGTCAAGAGCCCCCTTCGCAGCCATATTCCAGGCCGTAACCAGGGACTCTGCCGAACCGAGAATGAGAGAATCCGGTATTTCCCCAAGCGTCCTCTGAAAACTCTCTGGGTCCATCAGACGTCTGGGGCGGAACCACCTAATCGGTTCCGCCTCCCTGCAGGGGAGGATTGGAGCCTTGAAAACAAGCCGTAACAGAAAATGGTCTGACCATGACATAGGCAAGATATCTAAGCCCCTTAAATTCAGATCATTACTCAACTGTTCTGAGAGGAATACCATGTCGGGAGTGTGTCCCCTCTCGTGAGTCGGTCCCTGAACTACTTGAGTCAGGTTCATGGTTGCCATGGTGGCCATGAACTCCTGCGCCAACCCAGAGGATCCGCCGAGCGATGGAAGGTTTAAGTCCCCCAAGACAATAAGCCTGGGAAACTCAACCGCCAGCCCAGCAACCCCCTCAAGTAGCGCAGGCAGGGCTGTTGACACGCAGCTGGGAGGCAGGTACGTGAGCAACAAGCCCACCTGAACCCCTAGGTCCAACTTCACAAGGAGCAACTCACAACCCGCAATCTCAGAAACAGCGAGCCTGCGTAGGCTAAAAGTCTTCTTGGCTATAATAGCCACTCCTCCCCCCCTTCCCTGGGGTCGTGGCTGGTGCCATACCTGAAACCCGGCTGGACACATCTCAGAGAGAGGAACTCCTCCCTCCGTGCCCAGCCAGGTCTCGGTAACACATGCGAGGTCGGCCTCCTCATCCAGGAGAAGATCATGGATGAGGGGAGCTTTATTTACAACCGACCTGGCATTGAGCAGCAACAACCTGAGCCCAGGGTCCGGATTTCGCCCATTACCAGTACTTCGGGTTGAACTCACAGGGTCGGAGCAAGGGATCGCTTTTAGACAGCGAGCTCTTGTTCCCCGAGAATGGCCTACCCTATGGCTCCCCCCATATCTGCCTCTCCCCAGCAAGACCGGTATACTTTGGCCCTCTATCACCCCAGAGCCAGCGTCTCCCCTCCCCTCCGCCTCTGCCATGCCAGGCAGGCTAGCCAGTTCATCACATTCATTCCACTCAGCCACAACTTCATCCATAAGACCAATTTATCCCTCCCACTCTTTAAACTAAACACATTAAAAACAATAAACTAACCATCCATTCAACCCGATTCTTTCCACTAACATCAGTCCCCCCCATCATTCATAGCATCTAACAATTAATTAAAATAGTATTAAACAATTTAAATATTTAAAATTTAAAATTTATACAAACAATAGCTAACAAACAATTGCTCTGGATGGATACCCAGTCAGGATCAAGAGCTTTCTAAAACCATTATACTAACCAAAATAATTATACTAACAATAACAATGATTGTGGAATACTTCATCCAGGTGTTCTAAATACTTCATCCAGGTGTTCTAAAGTTGTACACCTAGCATTCTCTCAACAACTTTCCTCACAAATGGAAGTTTGGAAATTGGTTTAAAGTTATCCAATCCTGTAATAGTAAGATGACCTCTTGAGAAGGGAACATACAATCTCCTCCTTCAAGTTAGATGAGACCCCCTCCTTCTGCAAAGACTTGGACCCAACTGGGGGAACATGAACAACATTATAGGAAGGCTTAATGATTAGGTGTATTTCATGGAACTATTTTCCTTCAGGATTTTCTGGCTGGTCTACAAGTGAAAGTATGACCTAGTGGGGTGATACTGAAAAATTTTCAAACTAGGGAATAAAGTTTAAGTGAAGAAGTGAGGTAGCTATGTGTAATGATTGATTCAGAAATTCCCATTTGGGACATCTGGGCATTCCTTTCCAATGAAAAGAATGTCCTCTTCATCATTTCACACAGAAATCATGGCTAAGAGGTTGAGAAAGTTCCCATTTTAGCAGGCTCAACCATAAAATAGCTTCTTGAAGTGAAAACAATGGAGCTGTTGAGATTTTGGTAATCATATAATTTTATCTTTCAATAAATCTGGCTAAAGAAACCTTTGTGAAAACTGCCAATTGTTTGAACCCTGAAGAGACCAGGAGGCTGGGTGGATGCAGCCCTCCCTACAACTCTGCATAGGATGTGCTGGAAATGAATGAAACTAGGAGACAAAGATGGACTCACGCTACATAAGGAGATGCTTTTGAGGTTTGGGAATGTGAGACATAATCTTGGAAATTGCACTACATGTGACTGATAAAAAAAGTAGGTGGAGTCTTCTTGTTTCCTAGTGACTTGCTTTCATGTCAACAATTCAGTAATATACCACTTCTAAATTCAACTCTTCGTAAGTTTTCTGCCTGTTGTGCTGATGAGCCAAGCAGTTCCTTATCAAGGAGAATGACAGGACTAAGACGGAACATTTGATCCTCAGTGATTTTCAAAGCTTTTGGCTTTGCTCTTTGGTAAAAATTAACCCAAGTTTCTTCAGGGTAAACATACACATGTGTATGTGCACAAACCCATGAACGCAATCTATTTAAATTGTTTTATTCTTCTCACCAAAGCCTCTTTCAATTTTTTTATTAATATTCATAGGATATTCATTCAGTAAGCTATATCCATTAATAATATTTTGCAATATTATTGCAGGACCCATTGCCCAGGTTGAACCTTCTAAAATTGATAAATGTTCGTCATTTATTCCTAATCGGCACGAGTAGGTTAAAAATGAATATTCTTTAATGGATGTAAAGTAAAAGCCTAAACCAAAATGAGGAAAAAAGTTTTATTTCGTTGATTTTATTTTCCTTCATTGGGATGAATGATGACTTGAGTTTAGAGACAGTAATGCAATTTTGGTTTATTTTAGCTTTTACTTCATATTTTTTGTCATTTCTGGTGAATCTAGCATGCATTTCTATATTCCCCCATTGTTTCTGGAAGTGGGTACAAATGGAAAGTACTGCCATAATTTTTCACTCATTCACCTTTACTTCTCTGAAGCCCCATCCATCAGTCTAATTATTATTCATTTTAGATTGAAGAATAAAAAGACCCAAACAAAAAGAAAAAAGCTGAGTATATAAATAAACAATGCCTAAGCTTTCCTGAAGCCAAATAAATCAAGCCAAAATGAACTGATGGTTCTTCTAGTATGATGCATACTGTATATCAGTAGAGCAATCCAAGCTACAAGCAAAGATCAGCTTGGCCCTGTAGTCTCCTATTCTCCTCTAGCCAATCAGGAGCTCCTCAGCAAAGGCAGAGTAATGATGATAGAAGAGAATGTTTGTAGCTCAAATTGAATTCTCTGAGCTTGGCTGTTTGCTAGCACTGATGACATTACCTAGTTTGGTAATGAAACGTCTGCAAGAAAACAACCAAGCTCAGAAAGCACCACGGACTCTTCAGAGGATTGCTTCGATCTTTCCGTAGAACCTTTGTTCCTCCCAATACTAGTTGCCACTCATTGTTCAACTAGGTTTTTCTTGGCCATGATAGACAGTTGAAAGGATTGGAACACCTACTTGAGATAAAGGTAGACAACTTTATGCAGATCTGAGTGTGCAGAATTGGCAAGATGTGCAAAATCCTTCCTTTTTGTTAAGGTGACCAACTTTTTTACAATGAAAAGGAGGACACAAATAAATTGAAGAAAAAAATATCGTAAATAAAAGAAACATTTTATTCATAGCATCAATAATACAGACAACTTGCATGTGCAAAGTTTGTGGGCCGGGTATTTTGGCGTGCTCAGCAGCAATTCCTATTGGCTTTCGAAAGCCAACAGTGGGAGTAGTACAGCTCATGCAAAAGTTGAAAACAACACCCATCAAAAAAAGGTGCCGGAATGCCGTTCTGAGCATTCTATGAGGGGGAAAAAAAGCCCTGCAGATTAGTCTTCAAATATCAAAAAGGAGGACATGAAGGAGGACACTTTTTGAGGGAAGACAGAACTTACAAAAGGAGGACTGTCCTCCCTAAAAGAGGACGGTAGGTTACCTTATTTTTGTACATATATGGATAAAAAAGGCACCACTTGCAACAGTGTGCTCTGTTTACCATCATTGATTCTGAACACAAATGCATGCATGTGTGCATGTGTGTGCACACAGCCATGCAAACAGAGACAGAGATAGGGAGGGAGGAGGGAAGGAGTGCTGCTTCCTAGTCTTCCAGTGAGATATTGACACTGCAAATACCTTTGGAATTCATTGGAGGAGCAGCAGGGAGAGGGCTCTGGCATGGGAACTCTGTTTTTCTGATCAGAGAAGAAAGAATTTGATATATCCCAAGGGTACAATCTCTGCTGAAAGTTTGTGAATAAACAAGCACAGGACTGAACTGCCAAAAGGCTGTGGACTTAACTGGCTAGGATGATAACATTCCTTTCAAAATTTCCCTTTTGCACCCATCATTGTAACTTAACAGTGTGACAGCCACAACCAATCTAGTAAATTAAAACTGACAACATGAGACAAGACACAACAATGCAGCAGAAATTCTAAAGGCAAATGTGAAGATACAATAGTAGGTAGTACAACAGAAGATATGCCCTGAAACCTAACCCACATTTCTTTTTGAAGTACTCCGATACTTACTTCTTTCTGCAAACATTGCTTTGCTTTCCCCTGAACTGGTAGAAGACAACCTTTCATTGAGATTTCTAATTTTCCCCATCTCTATTTGTTCTTTTATGGCTGCCGTCTTTTCTATAACCCTTAAGTGTCCTAGATATAATCACTCTTCCTCAGAGGAAGGCTTTCGTGCCCTGGAGGGCTCTCAGAGAATCTGTTAGGCCATGATAACAGATCTGTCCCGTGATGCTTTGCTCTGAGGATGTCCTCTTAGGAGTTTTCACTGTGATGAAACAAATACACATACACACAAATATGAAGCAAAATCTCAGCATATTCTACTGCTTGAGACGTCATTAACATACTCAAATAGAAATTGTGCTTACATATACTGTATGCAGATGAAGTCACTGCATGAGTCAAGCAACATGGAGTCTGACTTTACAGCAAAAGAATATAAGAGCAAAAATGCATGGATCTTCATAATTGGTAGCAGTTTTTCTCATAAATCACAAAGGCTGAGGTGAGACACATTATATGCTTTTTCAGTGAACTGTATATGACTATGTCAACATCTGCCATTTTATCAATTTATTCCCCATTTTCATTTTATTTCTCACCCTTTCTCCTTATTATGGAAAAAATGCTAAAATTTAACATGGATGAAATCTCTGACTTCCTTACAGTTTTTTGATAGATGAAATACACTTGTTGAATAGGGAAGAAGCAATATCTTTAAACGTTGCACAATTTTAAAAGGTATTATTAGTAGACCTCTCTGTGGTGACCAAGAAAAATAAAAGTGAATTTATGATTAAAGGTGGTTCTTGAGATACATTGGAAAGTGCGACTGGAATGTCCATGGCTAAATGATGCAGTTGTAGAGTGCAATGTCAGATGATCACATTGCTTCATAAGGGCAATTCGGGTAGTCCTGGTCACCATCCTTAAGTGAGGATTGCACAGCTAGTTAAACAAGGATCTCACTTATAAGGAACGGTTGCTGGAATTAGGTATGTCTAGTTTAATAAAGAGAAGGACGAGGGGGGACATGATAGCAGTGTTCCAATATCTCAGGAGCTGCCACAAAGAAGAGGGAGTCAAGCTATTCTCCAAAGTGCCTGAAGGCAGGACAAGGAGCAACGGGTGGAAACTAAGCAAGGAGAGAAGCAACCTAGAACTAAGGAGAAGCTTCCTGACAGTTATAACAATTAACCAGTGAAACAACCTGCCTCCAGAAGTGGTGAATGCTCCAACAATGGAAGTTTTTAAGAAGAGACTGGACAGCCATTTGTCTGAAATGGTATAGGTCAGGGGTAGGCAACCTTGGCTCTTTTATGACTCATGGACTTCAACTCCCAGAATTCCTGAGCCAGCATGGCTCAGCATGGAAACCTCTCCCTTTCCCCTCAGCATGGCTGGCTCAGGAATTCTGGGAGTTGAAGTCCACGAGTCATAAAAGAGCCAAGGTTGCCTACCCCTGGTATAGGGTTTCCTGCCTGAGCAGGTGGTTGGACTAGATGACCTCCAAGGTCCCTTCCAACTTTTTTATATTATTATTATTATATTATTGTTACATGATTGCAATTTCTGACTTCCTAATGGCTTCCCCATTGACTTTGGTCATCAAGCTGGAAATTGCACTGTCCTACCTTAGAGTTGAATGAATGGTCGCAACCCAAGGGGCATCCATCACTTTGCTGTCAATGTGAAGAGTTGGAAGTGGAAAATGGGAAATTCTCCTCTAATTTCTAACATAAAGAGGAGTCACATAAAACTGGTTTTTATTCTGTTTATAGCAGCTTGGTCTCCTGGCTTTTCTAAGAATGTATCCAGGTATATGTAGAATAGAATAGAATAGAATAGAATAGAATAGAATAGAATAGAATAGAATAGAATAGAATAGAATAGAATAGAATAGAATAGAATAGAATAGAATAGAATAGAATAGAATCCGGAAGGGACAGGAGAACTTATACTTTCTTTAAAACTTCCAGTGTATCCAGGTTAATTTGATTAGAGTTCTTTGATTTTCCCATTCTTTCTCTGCCACATGCTCTTTAAGAATGGCACATCATATAAAATATAATGACTTACAAACCACATACTTGCTCATGTAGAATGGTGTCCTAAATATTCTGCTAGGCAAATTTCAGCAGTTCTAATCAGAAATATTTTATTTAAGAAGAGCAAAGTAATCCTTTGCCTTTAAAGACCATACTAAGGAAAGATCCATCTAAGGCAATAAAACATGACATTTAATTGTTGCCTGTGATGTGTATCAGTGAATTCATCTTTAACTATAGCATAACACCAGCTCATTCTTCTTTTTTTAAACTCAGACAATTAAATACCAATTTGCAGGGACAAAATTACAGACAGGAATTAATTCATGCACCAGTGACTCTCCATTAATACATGAAGCCTGAACTGATGTTTGCATAGGAATGTGAAAGATAGAGAAATAATAGACATTCTTGTCCCATCCTTGGGACTCTTTGGTGTACTGGCAAAGGGCTCTCACCTATGGACAGGTTTCATCCAAATAGCTAACCCAAAGATGCTACTGGACTTGAGATAAAACTAATTTAGGTAAATAAATATAGACATTTAATCTTTTGTAAAATATTAGGTTTGGAAAAGTTACAATAATAACAATAGCAACGTGCAGAAACATTCATAGTGCATGTTGAACATTCTCAAAAGTATTTCACAACAGGAGTTTTGCATTTTTCAACCACAGGAAATACATTTATCACATTGTTATTTTATCAGACAGACAGACAGATATCCTGGTCTAAGAAGGAGACCGCATGATTTCTCGCTTGAACTCAATGTACAAAATTCCTTCTTAATAAAGATGTGATAATTTTTGAGTGTTGCATTGTCACATATACTCTCCTTTCTAGAAAATTGTGAAGGATCACAAGTGAGTTTAAATTTGAACTATTTACCATTTTCAACCCCTGAGTTATGTTCAGTGGCCACACTGCATCAGAGTTCCCTTCAATGGATATCCATATTTTGCTAATTCTAAAATTGTCTCCCTGGTGGCCAACAATGGTCCAGAAGGTCCCTTTAAGTCCCTTCTAACATCATCATCATCATCATCATCATCATCATCATCATTATCATCATCATTATAATCATCATTTCATTTAAAAGCATTCTGTAGTTCTGTACAATTGAATTTCCATGAATGTAGTAAAATTTATTTTCTTCAGATAAAATAATAATAATAATAATAATAATAATAATAATAATAATAATAATAATAATAATAATAATAATAATAATAATAATAATAATAATAATAATAATAATAATAATAATAATAATAATAATAATAATAATAATAATAATAATAATAGTTGGAAGGGACCTTGGAGGTCATCTAGACCAAAGTCACATTGAGGAGCTGGAAGAGCTTTCCAAACGTAGTTCAAAGATTAATTCAAATTATAAACATAAGATATATGATGGATTTTTTTGTTATTAGGAATGTCAATCAATCAGAATACAGCTGGAAGGGACCTCTAGTCCAATCCCTCAGGAAGGAAACCCTCAGGAGAACCTATACCATCTCAGACAAATGACTGTCCAGTCTCTTCTTAAAAACCTCCAGTGATGAAGCATCCACAACTTCTGATGGCAAGCTGTTCCACTAGTTAATTGTCCTCACTGCTAGGAAGTTTCTCCTTAATTATTTTCTTGCTATAGTTTCTTCCAAGTGTTAAGTTTTTATCAATCCAGGAATTAAATTGCCTTAAGAACAATACATCAATGACTACAGCTTTGTGTTTCTTTGACCACCTATAGCAGTTATAGGGCAAAAGTACCCCACATTATCTTGCATATATGTGCCTTGTGCACATACAATGTGATAGGAATAAATATTTGGAGGGGGGCTACAACCCAGAAACAAGAGAGACTTAGCTTTTTCTTCTGTAGTAGTGTTCCTACAAGTGCTTGCTGAACTGCCAGGAGAGTTTCAAATGCTGCCTTGTATATATGTTCATTACAAGGCGAACCATTTTGGATCGCTTCTTAATAGGCTATGTTTTTAAAAGCTTCAACTTGCTTCTCTTTTTTAATTTCATTTTCATCTTTATGTTTGCTTTTCTGGGAACACTAGAACTGAAGAAAGCGGCTGCTGGAGCTTTTGACTGCAACTGAATCCCATCGTGATCCCTTCACAGAAGAATTTTCAAGTAACTCAAAGGAGTTTTTGCTAAGGACAAGCCCTTTTTACTGGCTTTGCCATTTGCAGGAGCTGGAGTGAGACAAATATGTTACAACCGTTGAACAGAGGGCAGCAATCAGGAGTAACTAGTGACTTCTACAACCTAAATGGACCCTCCAAGCTGCATAAACTTTCAAAATGTTCTTTTCTGTTTCATTGCCTCAAACTAGTGGTGGGATTGTTGTCTGATACTTAAATCTTGTAATCTATGATCATGGTAGAAAGTAGGGTCATAAAAGGCAGAGCAAGAAGATTTGCACTGGATATTATTTTAATTAAAATTTTATTTATGACTTGAGACTATATATGCAATAGTAAAAAAATGTATCTTTAAAGCAGGGAAGACTTAGTGTACTTTTCATTAAATATGCATGGGAAGTACATTTGCTGAAAAACTTAAAAAGTGGAGTCAGGATATTTTGTAGCTTAACTGTTAATATTATATATAGAATGCATGCTGTATTTTGTAATTTTAACCTAGGTTGATATATGGCAAAGTTAGAAATTTCTCTGCTTCTCTTACAACTCAGCGTGGGGTTGGGGTGGAAGTAGAAAAAATTTAAAGCATATCATTTTATGAACAGTAAGAATATTATGGATCATAAGCTTTAAACTAATTCAAACTAACAGTAGAAGGCTAGGGCAGAAATGTGGCAGAGCCCGAAGAAGATATGTGTTTGATGTGTATCATTGTATACTCACTCTTGATCCTTGAAACAATCTCTAGTAAGAAAGCAACCTAATCTTTATATGTTTTTTTTTTCCTTAGCATAAGCACAAGAAAGAATGTCTGTTATTTGTAAACTGGATTTGGTCTATTATATGATGCAAATAATAATAAAAAGATTATATTTTTGTTGACAACAACCAACATTAGGATATATGCATAAAACATTCTGTTTCTGTGACCTTCAGTTGTTATTAAATTTTTATGACAAATGATAAGATAGCCATTTTGTGTAATCCTTCTATGTATACTGTATACAAATGTTAACATTTCACAGTGAAAACTTAACAAAGTTTGGATATTTCAGTGCTTCATTTCCTGTAACTTTCTTGGAGGGAAAAATGTTGGTGAATTTTAATGCAATAGTTGTCTTGAATGTTCACCCTTTAATCTAATCAATACTGTGTTTAATTTTCTGAAGAGTTGTCATGCTGCTGTTGTATTAGTGAAGTTTGGTCCAATGAAGCAAATCTTTATATTTGCAAATGCCCTGTCATGCTTCTATTGTTAATTATTATTTATCAGTTATCTTTCAACATTGCTTAATATCATTAGAAATCAGAATGCTGATCAACAATTTGGAAACTTCAAAGTTCTTTCACCTAGTTATTTACTTCATCATGCATTAATTATCTTGCATAAGTATATATTGATGGTATATGAAACATTAAAGATCCAATTCAAATCATTAGTTCACTTTTGTTACTTGGATTGCTTTAAAGCATTGATTTAAAAAATCAGATCAAACCAATTAGATATGAATAATCAAGTCTATAAAGTCTGCAAAGATCCACTGAATCAATTTGATGGCACCAGATGTATCAAATCAATTTAGCACTTCAGTGATCAAAGGAATGATTTGGTCAAATTACCTTAATATAGAATTTTCTCATCAAAACTTTCCACAGCACACATATACATACATATATGCAAAAATACAAAACTGGAATTTGTATAGTACTGTTATAGGTTTCAAATTATAATGGTTATCTAAATATTATTTCTAATTGCTACACATCAGCTGTGGATTTATTCCTAGATTTTGTATAATTATTTTTTGGGCACTTCCCAATATAGGATTTCTGTATAGATTCAAATACAGGCTAAGAAAAATCTACACAGTAGAATTATGCATGGTTTGAAATTTATTTGGGAGAAGTCTATGTGCTAGCCAAATTCTATCCTTTCCTGAAAATTAAAATATTTTAAACATAGTAAAATATTTTAAATTACCATACATGCCCCTACCCATACTTTTAGAATCTATGTGGAATCTAAAGACATTTCAGTAAGTCAATATATATATAAAGCATTATCCCTGTTGGGCATTAGAATTAAAAAAAGTTTCTCTTGGTGCCTTATTACATAATTTTGCCTTTGGTTGTTATCTCTTATCTTTGGTTAGGGTCTCTCTCTCTGTCTCTCTCTCTGTCTCTCTCTCTGTCTCTCTCTCTCTCTCTCTCTCTCTCACACACACACACACACCCCTATCTATTTATCACCTATTATCTATCCATCCATCAATTTCTGCCTATCATCTGTCCATCCATCCATCCATCTATCCATCCATCAAACATTTTATGAACCATGATTAACAAACCAAACTATGGTTATTATGAATAGATAAGATATTTAATTAATGATAAAGACTTTAAATTCCCTCTCTAGTTCAGAGATACTCTGGGGTAAAAAAAAAAGCCTTCACAATTTGCTGTGTATGAGAAGCTTAGGTTTATAATTGCCACTAATCAGTTAGTGGAAGTCAAAATCTGCAGAACTCAAGCTGAGAAAGACTGTCTTAAACATAGAAAGCCCATCAATGTCAAAATGGTACCTCTATGGAAAAATAAGCAATCTGATCAGAAAATTAAAATAATGAAAGAATTGGTAAAATATTAAATTTTAAAAGTGCATTAATTTATTTTCCAGAGTGAGAATCCAATTAATTTCTTTTGAGAGATATATATATTTTCTACGTGTAGCTTTTAATTATCCAGATGCAGTGATATTGTCCTTCACTAATGTTAATGGTCTGATAAGACCATTAGAGATGATTCTTTAATTTTTCAAAATGTATAATAATGATACAGGACTGTAGCTAGATTTAGGATTTATTGTAGGTAATTGTCATATAATTAGCAGACTTGATATAAAAAATAGGAATATTTTTTTATTATTTAGGATTTACTTTTAAACAATATTCCTAGGAATATACATTATACCACTTACCTGGACTAATTTTCTTCAGTTAGAATATAAACAGAGTTTTTGTTTTACTGTAAACCCTATCATGTTATTTAAATGTATATGTTCCACACTAAAATTGGATTGTTTGTTTTGATTTCTTTGAGTGGTGTGGGAAATTTCCCAGTAGATTTAAAGGGATATTTGATACTTGAGGGACTGTAAGCACAGAATAACTTCATGATAGGTATTTTCCATCATCCTTGTAATTGTCTGACATTGCAATTTAAAGAAAACTGCCTTATACTAAGCCAGATTAATAATATGCTTTGACTGAAAGCATAGTCGTTTCTCTGGAATCTCAGAAATATATATTTTTTCAATAGCATTCAGTGCCTGATGGAGATAAAAAATATTAAAAATATTAATTAAAAATAAGAGATACCAAAGATTCTAAAGCCTAAATGGCCTTAATTAGCTATCTTTCTCCAAACTGATTTACCAATTGGTTTTATCCATTCTCTTCCTATAATGAGATAGATGCCATAAACTGCCAGGAATGTCCCATCAGGATTCTATATAGGAAGAACAAGTAAACTTTGGATAAAATAATTAATGAATACACATTTGACATCAGGATTCAAAACAAGGGCTATGGAGAACAAGTATCAAGTATTTCAAATTCCTAAGATACTGTATTACAGATCTCAAAATTGCAGTTTTGGGGAAAAATAAACTTTAGCAGCACGATTGTGGAAGATAGTTTTGAACTCAAATTCAACAAAAAAAGTCAGGCTCTGTGTGAAGTTTCAACAAACCCAAAGGGTTTTTAACACATTATTTTGAAAATTGATAAAATACTCTTAATCTGTCTCATATCTCTTCTGCACTATCACTCTGTCTTCCTCTTCCTTCCCCTTCTTACCTCCTTCCCTTCTTACCTCATCCCAATTTAAATCCTAAATCATTTTAGTCATTCCATGAATCCAATAAGTTGAATATTTCACAAAAATGTATACTATCCTGATTTATGTACACCATAAATTTATGTGTCTGTGGCCAGATAAATAGGTAGGTAGGCAGGCAGGCAGGCAGGCAGACAGACAGACAGACAGACAGACAGACAGACAGACAGACAGACAGATAGATAGATGATAGAATTCATTTGAGAATCTGCATATCATTAAGCATTTAAACCTTGGATGTGTTTGTTTTTAGGCTATCTTAAGTTGAATTTGCCATATAGACACCAACAGAATACCTTCAGGTGGCAATAAAAATCTTCTACATGCTACAGCTAGTGTTCAGCATTTTGCTTCAGTAGTAGAAGCCAATAAATAACCTAAACCCTTTAAAACAGGGGTCCCCAACCCCTGGTCTGTGGACCGGTACAGGGCTGCGGCATGCCAGCAACTGGGCCACTCTAAGAAGCAAACTATGCCCCCTCCAGTCTGTAGAAAAACCTCTCTCCACCTAACTGGTCCCTGGTGCCCAAAAGGTCAGGGACCTCTGCTTTAAAACAACTAAAGTCACAAGCAAAGGCCTGCTTCTTTGAATATTCAGAGAAAAATCCAATGGATTTCAATACTTCTTAGTCTTCTGATTAATTTTCTACATATGAACAATTTGTCATCAATACTGATTTTTTTGTCAATAATGGCCTCTGGAATATCCATATTTTTGTAATCCCTTTGGTCTTTTTCAGAATGAGAAGCAATTAGATAATCCTGTTTAATAACTTGAGTACATATGATCTCAGCCCAAAGTCTAAGAAATTTGAAGTATGTTCCATTGTTTCACTTTTTCAGTCCAAATTGTATCCCAGTTGTGCTCTGGTCTCTTACTGGTCCCTGATCCACTTGACCTAGCACCATCAAGTGGAGCAGAGGAGGGGACAAAGCCACTACAGTTTGACCCATTCCAAACATTGCTCCCCGGGTTGGGCATTTTATTGGCTCTGCTCCTTGCATCTCCATCTCAACAAACTTCTCTTGTGGCTGCTCCATCCAAGGGCTGTGGAGTCTACCCAGACTTTGCAGTGACATTGATCTTATTCTACTCCCCTAACCTTGTTATGCTACAATCCTCTCAGAAGCCTCTGAGTAGGCTGTATTCACAATGCATAGAGCTAGTTTAATGTCAACTGTCTGAGTAGTGAACTCAAAATCAAGGAATCTTCAAGACTTTGAAATGCCATAAAATATAAAACATCTCAGAATTGAATTAGTAAAACCTACTCTGATTTTCCTGCACAAAAACCTGCCTATTTAACAATAGTTCCCCTTAACCCCCACCCACTGAGTGTTCACATTGCCCAATCATATGCCTTTGGTTTATTATGAGAACTGTCATTAGTGACCTTGGCATTCTTGTAGGTTCTCATGATACATGGATGGCTTCTTAGACTTTCTGATGCTTTGTACCTCCTTCCCCTGTTTCTATGGCAGGTTGAGTAGCAACAGAGATTAGCAGGCATTTTAGCCTTGACACTTTTTCTCTTTTTCTCCATTGCTTAGGCTACATGGACACACTATCTGCATGTCCTGAGGTTTGCTTGCAAAGATAGTTGAGATTAGATAATCTTGGCATCTTCTGGGCTTTGAAAAACAGATAGTTCCTTTATCTACATCTTTGTTACTTTCAGTTCTCAAGGTTTAAACAGAACTATATGCATAAAGGTTTTCAGACATATGTGGTTTTGCCTTTTTAAAAAATTAGTTACACATGAGCAAAAATGGCAGACAGACATCTGCTCATGCATAAAATGTATATGTGTGTGAGAGAGAAAGAGATTCTAAGATTAGGATTAACTAATCTATGCCATACATTTGTTTCTCTTCCTCCTCACTTGATCATGATAAGTCTTGCTGGGTGGTGAAATCATGAAATATCCATGTGGCTATGTGGCACAGAGCCTTGAGTGGTCTGTGAAGAGTTGCATGATTAAGGCAATGAGCTGATTGGCTAAGGAGTAAGACAGTGAGTCAACATTAACTTCTTTGATTTTAGTATTAGAGCAAGTAGAACCAAACAAAAATAAAACTATTGAGTTACAGGCTCCCAGGAGAGAAAAAAGAAGGAAGAAGGGGAGAAGAAATTAGAATTTGTGAGAAGAATTTGCCTGGAAAGAGGAACAGGAAGAAAAGCCATCAAGTTATTCCAGGATAACAACCTCCATCTAAGTCAGCGGTTCTCAACCTATGGATGGCGACCCCATTTGGGGTCGAACAACCATTTCACGGGGGTCGCCAAACAAAGCAGTCCGCCATTTTTTTCCCTTTTCCTTAGCTGTGCTACTCCTTCTTATTCTATTGGCTTTTGAAAGCCAATAGAATAGACTCTCTTCAATAGAGTCTAATTCTATTGGCTTTCAAAAGCCAATAGGAATTGTCCAGGCTGTCTCTGCCCTGCTGAGCCCGCCAAAAGTCCCAGTCTACAAAAGTCCCAGCTGGTGGCCCAGCCCGGGGTTGCCCTGCGCCGTCGCCGCCATGGCCACCCAGGAGCACCTGAGCACCTGGGCCTGCCTGCCGCCACCCCAAACGGGTGGCAGCCTACGCCTCGGCCAGCGCAGGGGGCAGCACCATGCATGTGCAGCGCAGTACCATGCATGCATGGCACAGGTCATCGCGCCGCACATGCGCAGTGCAGGTCATCGCGCCACGCATGCGCAGTGCAGGTCATCATGCCGCGCATGCACAGTGCAGGTCGTCATGCCGTGCATGCGTGGTGCAGGTCAAGGTCGTGGCCAGAAAAAAGGTTGAGAACCGCTGATCTAAGTCATCTACACAATTAAAAATCAAGTAACTTTTTATTACTTAAAGAATGTGTAAATGGATTTAGTGTCCATCTCTACTTCTAATATATTAGAGACACTTGACGAGAAACTTAAGATGGAATTAGGAAAAACAACATTTACTGCAGTGCTCTGTGATTTGGGTGGTTTATTTGCCCACAGCTTGCCTTTGCTCTTCATCCCCCCCCCCAAAAAAAAGAACCCCACACATTTGTTTTGTTGAGTGATCACTCCTAGAGAAAATAAGAATATGCAGAGTCAGGTCTAAAAGGTTGCTTCTTGTGGAGGGCTCAACTGAATTTATGGCTAAACAGTGTCTTCTTACAATACAAACTGTCATCATAGTGTTTGAGCAATTTGTGCCTATAAATAAGAACTTGGATTCTTTAAAAAGTGACTTTGAGACTTTTACTTGAAAGTATACTCTGCTGTTATTGAAGCCTGTGTGAGAGACCCAGCTAAACAATATCCCTTGAGAATGACTGCTCAGCAATTTCAAGCTAATAAAACCGTAAAAGTCAACAATGCTGCCCAATCGAAGCATTCTCTCTCCTTCAGCCTCCCACTCCTAAGATTAATAGCTATATTTCTGTTTGTCTCTCCAATTGTAAAAGATGTGGCCTCATCAAAACTCACTCACACTCAGAAAAGAAATCAGGTTGTGCTTCATACATCATTAAAAAAAAACCTCCCTTTTAATGATCCTGTAATCCCTTAATTGAGGTGACTGGATGTAGCTGAGGCTTACTGACTGGATGCCCTTCCTGACACCATGTGGAGTTCTCAGCAGATATTTTTTCTTTGTGCCCTGGGAAAGAGAAACATCTGCCACTACCTAGGATTGAACTCTCACAACCTTCTGAATGAGAGGCAAGCACCTTCACCCTAGGCCACCATGATGCTCATTGCCTCATATAACATTAAACATACTTAATGTTAGTTGTTACATTTCAGCTTTTCCATTTCCACTATGAATAGATAGAACTATGTGTATCTGAATGGTTACCAGCTTGCCTGGTAACAAACTCTACTGAGGTTTAAACAACATACTGTCCATCATACACTGCTGTAATGAAGCCATATCTTGCCATCTTCCAAATTTTTCCTATTTGAGCTTTTCATAGTGGAGAAGCAACTTCTTTCTTTAGCTCTGCCCCTCCTGGGTTGCAGTCTTTTAAACAATGTGCCTGCTACCAGTCATTGCTCTTTATATTTGTCCTTGACAAAGCAGGACCTTAAATGCCTGTTTCAGGGGTTTTCAGACTTGGCCCTTTTATGACTTGTGGATTTCAACTCCCAGAATTCCTCAGCCAAGCATGCTGGCTAAGGAATTCTGGGAGTTGAAGCCCACAAGTCATAAAAGGGCTAAGTTTGAAGACCCCTGATCTATTTGATATGCTGACTGAGGCCAGGAATTAAACTAGGTTACTTCCTAGCCAACCTGGAGAGTGTAAATTCTCCAGGTTCTTGGACAGAACCTTGAAAACATCACTTAGCCATCCTGGAATAAAAAAATATAACTGGGTGTCATCATCATATGATCATATGGATTCGCAAACAGGAGGAAATATAGTCTTAGTTAACATGACTGGTACAAACCATAAAGGAAGTGTAACAATTACCATAAAACAGTGCTTCTCATTCCCAACCTCCATAGACAGTCCAGAAGAATGGTGTCAGCCCTTTGAGGCAGACCCGAGAAGTGAACCAAAGTTATGAATGCTAATATAGCTTTTATTATAGTGTTATAGCAAAAGAGTCTTGCAAATTTGGATGTGTCTTCTTACTCCCTGACCTAAAGAAAACTATGGAAGGTCAAGTCTAAGACATATTCTCAAATTAATTTCTACTTTCGTATCAGATTTCTCTTATTGAATCATTGTCTTCCTCCCCTTCCTACAAGCCAAAGACATCACACTTGTCTCAGTGAAGGAAAAATCATAACATAACATAGACCCAGCTACATGTCAGATCCCTGGCTATTTTAAAAGTCTGGCAGGATCTGGGTTCACCAAATAGGTGACCGAACTAACAGAACAGAGAACTCTTTTCTATTCTCCAGGTGCCACTGACTCAAATTCATCCCAAATCACACCATGAGACTGTGTCCCAGCCATGACAGTTAGTTAGTCCTTTTCTTTGTGGTTGATATCCAGAGCTACTCAGGTGCTCAGTTTTAGTTGCCTCTTTCACTTTATTTTCAAATAATAATGATTTTGTGGTACAAGCTGAACTATAATAAGCTTCTTTCCTCAGTCATTTGCATTATTATTTTTACTATATTGTATAGCTGCCTGACTTGCTGTTGTACATTATTTTGGAATTCATTTAGCATAATTTGTGCTTCTCTTTCATGTGTGTGTTTCAGAGCCCAGACTGATTTTCACATATGACTCATTTAGAACATCTCAGGTCTATCTGACAATTAATCTTGCAGCTGATCAAAGTTCTTCTTAAAAAATGTAGTTATTTTTATGAAGGTTGAATAATAAATGCAATTTGTCAGCATAAATAAAAGTTGACATTTTCCTTTTTTGATATTAATGGGTCTCTCCCACCTGTAAGATCATGTTTCTTTAGTAAAATCAAGGAGTTCAGCAAGTTTCTTAGATGTAAGTGTGATAAAGAACATATGTTTATGTTTAACTGAGCTAAAACAGATTGACAATGGAAATATGTGTATGTACGTACATATCTCCATTAAAACTAAATTCCTCTTACTAAACTTGCTTCCATGTTAGTAATGAAGGATAACATCCTAAGTAGACCTTTTTCTAGCCTCTGAAGACTAGAGGAAGTAACATGGCACACAAGGTTTCTCCTCAGAAATAAAGAGGGAAGTATATTCAGAGATTCAGTATTTTTTCAGATTAGAAGTGGTGGAGCGGTGGTTAGAATGCAGTACTTCAGTACTTTCACAATCTTTCTTCTAACTTAAAATGCTATTCTTAAATTTAATAGTCTGCTGATCTCTTTTCATATTTGTATCAGAAGTGTAAAGCGTTCCCTTAAAAGCAATATAATGTCACACTGTGATATGGTAGGAGTTAATGGTGTTTTCTATGAAAATGTGTGCATTTTTTTATATTTTCTGCTTGCTTTTGGAAATATTTCATTTTAGGTATAGTGTTTTGCTGAGATAATGTCAAAATGCTGCAACTTTATATAATATAAACACTTCACACATGCCCACACATGTTTATTACATATTTACATTATTGTACATATAGCTATGTAAATGCTATGGATAATTTAGGAATAAGCATTTTTCTTGTTTAGACTGCCAAAAGGAAAACCTTTTCTTTGAGTGTATAAGATTTAAATGCAATAGCAGTTGGCTGAGCCATATTTTCTTATAAATTTTAATATCGCTATAGTATTTTAATACAGCCACAGTGCTTTTGAAATTATGGAAACATCAATCACTTAACACAATTATTGACTTCATGCATCATCTGGCTCATTTTCTTGACAAAGTTGTTGGAAATTTCATAAACCTAATATATCAAAGGGCTATAAAATTCCCTGTGAGCTAGTCCTAAACTTTCCCAGGGAGTATTGTTTGAAGAACTCCCCCCAAGTCAGTGGTGTTGTAATATGCCACAGTGTAATTAAAATGTTGACATATGCAAAGATTTGTACAGTAGATAAAAACGGTGTGTTGCACATAGAACTTTAAAAGAGAAGAGCAGATGGCTTTATACCCAAAGCTGCATGGAAAGTGCCAGTGAAGAACAGGCAGACAGCTTACATATGAAGGATAGACAGGAAGAGATATTAACTGTCAAAACAAAATGGACAAATTCTGGGAAACATTCCCTCAGAATAGGGCTGAGGAAGACATTGTGGCACTTCACATTTTGGTACAAACATAATTTATTTATCAAGTTATTATATTTTGGATCCACTAATAGCAGTTATGTGGCTGAAACCTACTTGCAACCCCAGCGTAAAACTCTTAAGATAAATACAGGTGGTCCTCGAGTTACGATTTTAATGGAGCCTGCCCATTACAATTGCAAGTTGTGACAGTCATGCTTGTGAGGCATCCATGCGATCTCTCACTTAATGACCCCCAACCATAGTTTCACCAATGTGGCTATTAGGCAAACATGCAGGACATTAAGTGGAGCATGAGGTTTAATCCTAATCCTAGCGCAGGTCCAGACCTGCCTGCCCTGGGCCTCCCCAGGCTTCCCCAGCCCTCTCCCGGCCCCTAAAGCATTCCATGTGCTCATTACTCCCTTCACCCGGGATTCCTTTATGGCACCTTCTCAACTTTCTCATGCTCATGATTCTTATACTTCATGTTTTACTCCATGAATATTGTATTTACTCATGAACACTGAACTTGCCAATGCAAGAGACAACTTTAGTTCCTTAGTTTTTTTTAGATTTCTTGGAACACTACACGCTTTGCTCTTGGTGTGATTTTGATTGTTCCAGCACTCCAGTTCAGCGGTATTGAATTGCCTCCATTTCTAAATGATCTGCCAGTCTGTGGACTGGTAGACTCCAAACTCTTTTCAAATAGTTTTGTAAGCTTTTTCAGACTGGTGAGCATCAGCAACTGTTTTTGGGGAGGTCCTTAGAAATCTCTTTTGATCAAGCCCTGACACACTTCCATATATTTATGGTGTGAAGATCAGACTTTGTGGTAATTTTATTAAAAATTACAATTGAACTTTTAGACACAAATATTGAAAATTCAAAAGGGTTCACAAGCATTTTTAAGCACTGATGTAGTTGTCCCAAATCTAGGCATGCCATAAACACTGTCATCTAGTACTACCCTATATTGTCAATCACTGTATTATTTTTATCCATGTGATTTTCCTGGTAAAATACAGAAGTGGTTTCCTTTTCCTTTCTCATGCAGTAGAAAACAATGTCTTTGCTGTTATCACTAGACTGTTTATCCTCTTCCAAGATGTTCATATATCATTGCTGCCTAATATAAGTTGGTTATCCAGTAACTAGGATCAGCTTATCTTGGAGAGCCTGCTGACAGTACAGATTGTCCTCAATACTTGACTACAATTGGGACCAGACTTTCTATTACTAAGCAAGGTGGTTGTTAAGTGATTCTTGCCTGATTTTATGACCTTTCTTTAATCAGTGTTGTTAAGTAAACCATTGCTGCTGTTAAAAATTAATCATGCAATCATTAAGCAAATCTGCCTTTCCTCATTGGCTTTGTTTATCGAAGGATAGGCTGAGTAGGTTGCTAATAGCTATGATATGACCCCAGGTTGCTGCAACTATCATGAATACAAACTAGTTGCTAAGTGCTCAAATTTTGATCACAGGACCATGGGGATGTTGCACCTGTCATAAGTGTGAGAACCACTTGTAAGTCACTTTTTTCAGTGATGTAACTTTGAATGGTTGCTAAACAAATGTTTATAAGTTGAGGACCAGGGATAGATACTCTGGTTATATTATCCCAAGGTTCATGGTTCATGATTCCTGCTTCCTGAGAACATTCTGTCAAGTTTCGAAGCATGGTTTTGCTGGTCCAACAATTATTGCTTCTCAGCTTGCCAACAAACTTGGGAGGAAGGAAAGGGATTGGAATGCAGACTTTGGAAGTTCAAAAAAGCAGACCATGAGAACCAAGGACAGTTCAGCAGGTGTCTGGTCAGACCCAGAGACACTTTCTCAAAACAATATTTCTCCGCCTAATTGGGAAACTTGACCAGATCAAGAAGGAGGAGAAGCAATTTTATACTTTTAGTATATGGGGCTGGTTTTGCTTGTATGTGTGCCAAAAGGATGTACTCGATAAAGTTTTACATTAAGAGTTTGCAAAGATTTGAAGGTCAGGTTTGTCAGTTGGAACCCTGACACATTCCCTGCAACAAGGAGACGGTGCTGCAGGAATTGCACGGGTATGCTGGCTGGGGGTTGTGAATATTGGTTGTCCAATACATTAAGTCAATTCTAACTTGGAAAAAGCTGCCTTCAGTAGTTTCACTCAAAATTACTTTGCTTTTATGCATACCTTAAATCATCTCTGATTTCCTAGATGCCATGTTTGTTTCAAACAATGCTCTTACCATCTGTGTGGTTTCTCCGTGTCTGAATCTAAATGAGTTATTGAAATGCCACCCACCTCTCTGGATGCTTCTCAAAGTTAACATGCTATGCAAATTCTCTGTGGATAATATGAGACATTGTGGTTATTCTATTTCTTTGAAAAAGATAGTAAATCACTGTGTGACAAGGAATAAAAACCTAATGTACACAGAAACTGCTACATCATCAAGGGGGGGGGACACTTATAAAGTGCCTGTGATTATCTGACCCGAGGGATATTTCTGAGCTTAGAGATCTCCTGAAGAATTTGGCAGTTGGCAGTTGAGAAGCATGCAATATATTCTTATGGTAAAGATATTAAGATTAGAGGTCCTCTAATTCAAGGTTTATTGCAACATAAATGAATGGTTCTACTTTGTTTCCCTGTTGGAGACAAGCTTCACTTTTTGCTTTCCTCTATTTCATGTGTGTGTGCGTGGGGGGGGACATATCTGATGGGGCATCAATTTCCTTAGTGGGGAAGAAATGCATCTGATACTCAATAGTGTAACAATGCAAAGTTTCTTCATCCAGCCCTGCAAATATTTGTTCCCCACTAGGCATGGTTCTATTTCCTTCCACCCTCATAACAAGAGCAAGATATTAATTTTTGCTCATATAGAACCCAGGTGGAAACTGGCATATCTGATTAACCAGGATTGCCTATGCTGCATCATTAGATTGATAGGCCAATTCTGTTTGGTTAATTGACTTTTGCAGGTAGTATAAGCATTCGATAATGGGCCACTTTGCTGAACACTGAGTCCTGGATTGTGGCAGTTTGTTGAGCCATCATACCTGTTACTGCTGGTTATTAGTGCACTTTCACAACAGTTTCCATTTTCAATCTCAAAAAGGCAATTTGAAAGCAACCCATAATTACTTTCAAAACTGCCAATTCAAAGCACTGGGAAGAATCAAAATCACTGCCTCATTCCAAGATGACACAGGCCAAAAATCTCTTCACAAAGTCTTCATGAATGTGTGTATATATAAACACAAACACTGTATTAGAGTGTGAGGGACTTCAAAAATTCCTGTGTAGGAGTTGAACAAGTATCAAGCTAACTTTCCACTTGAAAATCCTAAAACCCAGAAGCTGTTTGAAGCAATAGTTCCTGAAGGCAGAGAAAGGACCACCCAAAAGCTCCTCAGAAGTAGTTTTAGAGATGCTGTTTTACTGTGGTTGCAAATACAATGCAGGCAAATCAGAATAACTTGGCTCAGCTCTCAAATAGAGCTAGCAGCATGGTGTGGTAGAAGTCAGAAACTGATTTTGAACTGATACAAGTCATTGTTAGAAGTACTATTACTGAGATGCAAACATCTGGAGAACTTCTAAATCAGGGATGTCAAACTGCCGGCCCATGGGCCAGATGCGTCATGCCAAAACCGCATCCACTCCATTGCCGGCAATGGGAAAAAAGTCACAATACACTGTGACACATCACGTGACATTGCGAGTTTGATATCCCAATTCTAGATTGCAGGAAAAAAGTGACCTCTTATTTGCTATCCACTGATCATCCCAGATATTCATAGGCCAGATTTGGTAATCCTATCTTAGTTTACTGATTGTGGAATCCTGGGGAAGATATTTTCCTACTTTATTTATTTAGTAGGAAGATATTTTCCTACTATATATATATTTGTTTTCTGAGGTTTTCGCGGGTGTTTGTATGTAGGTTTTTGGTTCTTCGGGTTTTCTCCCACATAGAATTTGAAGTGTCTTGGCGACGTTTCGACGAAGTCTCATTCATCATCTTCAGGCTGGTGCTTTTGGCTTCTGCTTCTAGGAACAATGTGTGGTCGTAGCTGTTTCTTCCTTTTAACTGCCAGTGGGGGGTTTGAACTGATTGGCTGGGAGCTTGGCTATGTTCTGATTGGGTGGAGGTGTGTTCTGATTGGTTAGGGGCTTGGCTGTGCTCTGATTGGCTGGGGGGTTGGCTGTGTTCTGATTGGCTGGGGGAGTGTTCTGTTTGGGTGGGGGCTTTGTTGTGCTGGAGGGGTTCAAAGTGGCCAATGATGCATCTGTGGTCTGGCTCCTGGTCTGTGGTCGTGCCTCATCATCGGTGTGGGTTTGGGTTTGCTTTTTGTGTGGATGTGTGGTGGTGGCATCCTGTGTGGTTCTGGTGTCATTCTTTGTGTTAGGAATTTGTTTGTCAATAAGGGCGGGTTTCCAAATGGCTGGTAGGCCGGGAGGTATCATCTCGTTTGTTCATGCTGTGAGGGCGTTTTTCTATCTCGATGGCTTCTCTGATTATTCTGTTATTAAAGTGTTCAGTTTTGGCAATAGTTCTGGTGTTTTTGAAATCATATATAATTTATATAAAATATATAAATTATACAACTGTATAAGGGAGCATGATGGCTTAATGGTTAAAAACAGATGGAAAACTGACAGCTTGGTTTTGAGATGCAAATGCTGCACAATGTGGTGAGCTCCCATTACTTTCCCAACTCTTGGCCACCTAGCAGTTCGAAAGTATGTAAATGTGAATAGATAAATAGATACCACTTTAGTGGGAAGGTAACAGCGTTCTGTGCACTTCAGCATATAGTCATGCTGACCATATAAAAGGACTTCAGACTCCCTTGACTAAGAAGTGAGCAGCTAAGAGATGAGCAGTACCCCACAGAGTCAGACACAACTGGACAGGGAAAATCTTTACCTTTAGTTTTATACAACTGTACAATGAACTAATGAACTAATGCATGTTGCCCACTCTGCTCAGGCCAAAAGATCATCTCAATTTGCTTAGTTCACATTCTTCAGTACTGAGCCTGGCACTAAAGGAATATTTTGTGGGAAAATATTTCTTATCCCTGAAAAACAAAATAGGAATATATCTATTGTCATACAGTGTCTAAGTAAATGTTAGAAATTATGCTGCATATTAATAAGCTATGATAAGCTAAACACTTTCTGCTTTGCCTTCTTCCTGCAAGGAATAAACAACATAATTCCCTTTGCTGTTCCCTTAAAAGGACAGGTTAGTTTCTCCATCCTTCACTGCTTCCTCAGAGGATGCAACTTGCCGATAAAAGAATCAATGTTGACGTTTTGTTTTAAAGGACATTGCTTACAGAAACACTTTCTACCTAAGTAAGTTATAGGGGAGTCAATATTTAGTGTGCAGCAAGCGGCATTTTTATGATAGTTTGAATGACACTTTTCCCAGATAAGTGAAAATGAGCAGCACTTGCCTCTGAACATCCCTTTTGTCAGATTCACTGAAGCATTCCCCATATGACCTCTTCCAACTTTGAAATGAAAATGAACACCTACTAGAGGTGATCAGACTCACAACTCCCTTTGAAATAGAAAACCCTCAAATTAACCTGCATTAGAAAGTCATCCTGAGTATGTTCGCAATTCTCCAACAGTTGTTATTTTCACTGTCTAAAAAAAAATATGTTTTCTCAAATGCTCAATTGTTATTTTAAGAATACACAAAATCTTGAGTGCATGTGATTTTTTTAGGATCCTTGTTTTCATGCCTAGGATTTTGTGAGGGATAATGAAAAAATGAAACTCAGTTATTACAATAAACTACAATGATCCTTCTTTGGCCACCTTTGGGAAACAAGGTCACCATTTATCATCCTGTAATTGACATTTCCCTGAGTTTCTAGGACTTTTCAAAGATTTCTTACAGAAACTCATGAAAGTGCATTAAGAATCAAGATTACAGTTACTACCTGAGCACTGTTTCATTCGTATGTTCCATCACCCAATTTGCTCATTGAAACAGGTTCAAAAGTATGCTTCATTCAAACCATCGTCAAAGTAATCTGCTCCTTCAAAAATCTCTATAGTCTTTGTACATATTCTCTCACCCTCCCCCTTCATTTAAAAAAAAAAAAAAACTTTCTGGGACAGAGATGGATCACTCCCTGTGGCACATTTTGGAAATGGCATGAGTGTGAATCAAACAGGGCTACTAGTTATACTACTACTACTCTGCATTAGCATTGTAGTATCCTAGCTAATGGAACATTTCCATATAATTAATAAATAAATAAACAAACAAGCAAATAAATAAATAAATAATTGTCAGATGTAATAGTCAATATGTACAAAATTGCAAAAGAATTTGAGCCTGATTTGTTTAACTTTTAGGTCAGAGATATTCATACACCCAATGCAGTATATTACCAGTCTTGAAATAAGTACATTTACTACTGCACTCCTCCCCCAAATTATTAAAATACCAGATTTTAGAATAAGATGTAGAACTGTCCAGAGAAGAATTATTGGAACACATTACAAAAAACTTTGATAGCGACATAAAGAACTTTCTGAGTTAATTGTTGAAAGTCAGTTTAAATTGAGCCATATGGAACATTAAGTAGAATGAGACTTTGGTGCATAAAAAACATTTCTAAATCAGTGGTTGTCTATCTGCATTTGACAAGAAATTTCTAAATCAGTAGTTATCTGTCCACATTTGACAGGAAAACAAAGACAAAGGAGAGCACTACTAGGTAGAGGTGAAAATAAAAAATAGATACTGCTATCTGGAGGCTATAAAGGATTTACATCTGGACTCTGACACTATAGAGAATTGGTTACCAAGATGAAAACGAATTAATTGGGTGTCTGCAATAGCATGAAGAGGCATGTTGTCTGAACACAGTACTCAGTCAAATCAATGGCCCTATGAGTTCATAGGGTTTACTCGGAATACATTGGTTAGCAGAACAGTACAATTGGAAAATGAATCTGTGGTAAATGGGCTGGCAATGTTTGTTTCTGAATGACCATAAAGAGCCTAAAATGTTGTTGAAATTGAATTAGAATTATTTCAGTTTCCCTTCCTAATAGAAAACTTCAGACTATGTTGGTAAAGCATGTGTGGCATGGCTGCAAATGGCAGTCTTCACAACAATTGTGATCCTCTTTGGATTTGCTGATTTGAAAGCATGGTAAATGATGGAAGACTGATGGCAGGAAGCCCAGGACTTGTGAAAATTGGCAGTGAATGTCTGGCCTCCCACCTCCAGGTTTGGGGTGTTTTGTGGCTGCTCTGATCCCACTAATTCAAAAATATTTGTCTTTTATAATATTTCCTTGTCAACAACTCAGGATCTGAAGATCAACAAGGCTGAGTGATACTGCAGGTATCATCAGAGAGGAAATATCAGTGTTGTAAAATGCATATGATCATAAGAGCTGGTTAACCTGTATATTCTTGGGATGTTTTTAACCTTTTCCTCCCCCTTTTCTTTTTCTGAGTGAGCTTTCTTGTTGAAAACTGAAGAAAGGATTCTGATTCTTCCACGTCTCCTTTGTCTTTCTCTATTAGGGACATTCCCTATGAAGAATGGGAAATCAATGAATGGATAGGCAGAAATATGCTAATTCAAACAGTATTCTGCTGGTTGAACAAGCATGGATTTATGTTGCCTGGGACAGAGAGAAACTTGGAAGCAAAGTATCTAGGAAGAATTCACAAAGATGGTGGAGCTGCATTATATAAGTGATGCCTATGTGAGGATTTATGGAAGAGGTTTCACAATTAAGCAACCACAAAACATCAGAAAAGTAGTTTCCATTTCCTGCACTCATTACCGGAGAGCTCTCTGATATATAATCATCTATATGTATTCATACATTGTTTAAACTACTTAGTTGGATCCTCAACTTCATACTTTAGATCATTAATTAGCACAGTACAATGCTCCCATATGTTTAATGGTGAACTATGACATAAATTTGTAGCAATTAAAGAAAAACAATAGGTAAAAATAATGAATATAGTTTAAACTTCTTCTCAGAAATCTGCTTCCATATATACATACTGTGGGCCCCTGGGTCCACTTTTTATATCTGCAATGAAATAAACATCTGCAAAATGATAGTTATGCATTTTCAACTCAAAACAGTATTATCCAGGGCATGATCTTTCCTCCCCTTCCATGAATTAACCCAGTACCACTCAATCTGGTGTTTTCCATGCTCGTTGGGTTTCAATTCAATATTTTGGGGCACTTTTTTTATATTAGCTGGATATTCTGGAATCTGAAGCACAATGCATTTGCAGAGTATCAGGGAAGTAAGATTGTGTTAGCTTCGGTGATGGGATTCAAATATGTGAACAATCAGTTCTCTGTGTGGATACCGCTTCCGGATGCTCATTCTGGGCCTGGGCAACAATAAATTTGCTACCGGTTCTGCCGAAGTGGTGCGAACCAGCTGAATCCCAACACTGGTTAGCTCTATGGAAAAACTGTGAAAAGAAGTGTTAGATCTACTGATATTATCCCAATATTATGTGGTGGTACTGGCAAGTTTAGACTAGAGGTCCCCAACCTTTTGGGCACCAGGGACCAGTTATGTGGAGAGAGATTTTTCTGTGGCTCAGAGGGAGCATGGTTTTGTGTGCTGCCTGCATCCCTCAGATGGAGCTTTGCTTGTTTGTGTGGCCCTGTTGCTGGCATGCCACGGCCTGGTACCGGTCCACAGACTGAGGGTTGGGATCCCCTGGTTTAGACCATTATGCATGCCCCACTTTTCAATCAGACAGACGTTTACTATTCTTTACATGAGGTCAATGAAAGTGAATGTTCACGTTCACTTTTCAGAGATTGCCCCTTAATCTTCTTAAACGTCTTGGTTAACTTGTACTTCTTGATGAAGAATAACATGCAACTCAATTCAAAGTTGAGGGAAAAGCAGACATTCAAATAAATAAATAAATAAATAAAACTAAATAAATAAATAGACAAATAGCTAAATAAATAAATAAATAAATATATATATATATAAATATATAAATATAAATAAATAAATAAATAAATAAATAAATAAATAAATAAATAAATAAATAAATAAATAAATAAATAAATAATTTCTCCAACCTATGGAGAAATACAAATTCAGTTCTTGTGAAGACCACATTTTAAAGCTTCCTTTTAGGAATACCTTCTGATTACTTCTTGAAAGTTTCAAGCATTGTTTGCAATTCATAAACATAAGCTCTATTTCTTTATATATGAGTTTTAATTTGGGGTCTGCAGCTGAAAAATGTTTTGAGGGAGGTTTCTCTGATTTTTTTTTAAAAAACTCTTATCAAAATCACATTCTGTTCAAAATCATATTAAAGACAGATGCTTAAGGTATACATACCTGAATTAAAATTATATTATAGGACAGCAGTGGAATCATCCAGCTGCTCCACCCTGAAAACTATCTACTAAAAATGAGACATATTTCATCAATATGCTTCTAACATAAATCCAGCACTCCCAAACTGTGCAGCAGCACTCTAGAAATCTCATATTATATCTATTCTGATGAACACTGTCAAGTCTATTATTTTCAACAACAATATTTATTGGACCTATGCAAATTAACTGCATATTTTCAGGCTTTTGATACAATGTTTTTTGAACTAGTTCCCCTGTACTTTTTTAAGCAGGGATCATATGTATGAGGAAAAGAAAGTACAATAACACCCAAACAGTCTAACAAAAAGGGCTAAATTGGACTAAATTCAAAAATGATCAGGCTCTAGCTTTTAAATTTGCTATTTTTTTTTAAAAAGCAGACCTTTTGGAGAGATTGGGGTGGCAGGGATGATGCTAAAGCATAGCTACCGTATTAACTTGCCAGTATGAAGTGTGTAGCTTTTTGCAATCTCTGTCACTGGGCAATTTTGACCATCTTGGAGACATCAGGAGCAAGACTCAATTCTATTAGGGGAATGGTTTGTGGGAATACTTAGTTGGCTAGCCAAGAAGCAGGCTGGAATGGTAAAGGGCAATGGTGCATTGATAGATAGACCATGGAAAATAAACTGGCACATAGCAACAGTATTCATATGTTGCCTCTTCCTAAAAAAGAATAAATGCTTTTGCATCTGTGGGGGGAGAACTCAAAAATGACAAGATGATGATTGTGAACAAGCATCTGATACCCAGCCCATTTATACTTGTGAATGATGCTGATGTATGTAAAAAAAGATGAGGCTTCAATCATGCAGTCATGATTGCCATCTTGAGTGTTTTGATGTCTACTGCTTATGTCCTTGTTATTCAGTCACCCATTAGCTTATGGCAGAGAGACTTATGTCTGCCCAAGTTTTTCAGACTTTAAAAGTAAGGATTGACCCAAGACTGCATAACAGACGGGGTCAGCCTGAGCCATTTCAGAGTGCTGAGAACTGAGTTAAAATCCCAGATGTGCTACAACACAGATGTCTACATCCCATTAGTGCCAGAGGGAACAAAGTTCAGGGTTATGACTGGCTATGGTAAAGAAACAGATAAATCTACAACAAGGAATGGATAGTAATGATGGCTGAATTTGCATAAATGGCTAAACTAACTTGTTTCTTAGGGAAAGAACTATTACTTTTATTTTAAACCTTTAATGGGCTTTTTGCTGAAAATGAATAAAAATAAGCAATTGATTTCTGGATTTACTGATTATTAAGCATAAAATATGGGAAGAAGGGAATTATATAAATTTGAAAGGGAATTTTTTTTAAATAAGTTTATAATTCTGTGAAATTAGAAACTGCTTCCTTAACTACCTGTTTTCTTTTTCTGTTTTTTCTCTTTATTGCTTAAACACTTTTTTCTTTAGTTTTTTGTTTTCTAACTCATTCTTTATATTGCTTTCTGTTTATCTTTTTAATTGTGTAAAAATATTCTTCAATAAAAACATGCACTGAGTGACATAGCCAGTTAACTGCCTTTGTGTACAGGAACATCTGCACAGTGTATGGGCTAGATTCTCTCAAGTGAAGATGGGAGATTCCACAGAAGGTTTGAAGAGTAAGAAGACTAAGATTCTGTGGGACTTCCAAATCCAGACAAGTACTAACCAACCAATCAGACATTGTGATAGTGGACAAGAACCAGAGGACAGCAGTGATGATAGACATAATGATGTCTTTTTTTTTATTTTTTTTTATTAATTATTTTTATTAAATTTTATAAAGTTTTAACAAATTTTAACACAAAAATATAATAACTCAACTGATAACAGACAAATAACAAATTTAACAAACAATACAAATAGCTGCTCGGAACCCCCCCACCACCACATCCTCCCACATCCTAACCCCTAACCTCCAAACCACCTTCCTCACCATCCAATGCGGTGTAGAGTTTTCCCGAGCACCCTAAGAAAAAAAAAGAAAAAATCTATTCCCTTAATATCCCCAACTACAGTTGAGAAACATAATCTATTACTTATTATCTCCCTCCCCCCTCCCCCCCAGGCTTCCCGGAGTGAATACAGAGTAAAAAATGCAAACCCCGCTAATCTACTATTTAGTAACTATTTATCTATATATCATATCTAATTCTTTCAATTGATAAAAAAAAAAAGATAGACATAATGATGTCAAGTGACAGCAACATCAGCAAGAAGGAGTGTGAGAAACTTGAGAAGTACTAGGGTTTGAAGAAGAAACTAGAGAGCCTCTGGAAAGTAAAGCTTAAAGCGATCCCAGTGGTCGTAGGAACACTTGAGATTGTTACTCCTAAATTGCGAGGGTGGCTCAAATGGATCCCTGGAGCAGGGATCAAATGGATCCCAGGACCTCTCTGAAAATTGAGTGCAGTGCTAGAAATAGCTAATACTGTTGCACAAACTGTGCAAAGTCCTCAAATTTGCAGACCTTTGGTAGAGGACCCAAGGCTGAGAAAGATGCCTACTACCTATAGAAGTGAGGATGGATTTTATTTATTTGTTTATTTATTGAAAGAACCCTGTCACAATGTTAATTTTACCATTTCAAAAAAGCATCGATTTTAATGAAGTGATGAAACTCATATCAGTGTCAGACCACTCATTACTCCAGGATTTGCCAAATATAGAAATGAAATTGTAATGTACAATATTGTCTGTAACAATCACAAAAATGGTGGAAAAGCTACTGAGTCTGCAAAATACTTCCAATGTGATTTACTTGATTCAGTTTACTGTTTCAGAGCAAATCCCTGTTTCACTGTGTCATTCCACTTTGAAAGGATTATTGAATCAAAGTTTTGTCAAATCAAAGCAAGCCTCTCAAATTTGCACAGCCCTAGTTATTAGACTGTGTCTAGATGGAGAGAGACTGGTGATCACGTAGCATGGTATGTACAGGCTCAGACTCAATCCCGACAAGATGGAGTGGCTATGGGCTCTGCCTCCCAAGGACAATTCCAACTGTCCATCCATTACCCTGGGGGGAGAAGTTTTGTCCCCCTCGGAGAGGGTTCGCAACTTGGGTGTCCTCCTCAATCCACAGCTAAGTCTAGAACATCATTTTTCGGCTGTGGCAAGGGGGGCATTTGCCCAGGTTCGCCTGGTGCACCAGTTGCGGCCCTATTTGGACTGGGAATCACTCCTCACAGTCACCCATGCCCTTGTCACCTCGAGATTCGACTACTGTAATGCTCTCTACATGGGGCAACCTTTGAAGAATTTCCGGAGACTGCAAGTAGTCCAGAATGCGGCCGCGCAAGCCGTCTTGGGTCTCCCAAGACATGCTCATATCACTCTAGCTCTCCGTGAGCTGCACTGGCTACCAATTGGTCTCCGAACACAATTCAAAGTGTTGGTTATGACCTATAAAGCCCTTTATGGCAATGGACCAGGATACTTGCAGGACCGTCTTCTGCCTCATGAATCCCAGCGACCGGTTAGGGCACATAGGGTTGGCCTCCTACGAGTCCCGTCTGTTAAGCAATGTCATCTGGCGGGGCCTAGGGCAAGGGCCTTCTCCGTTGCTGCCCCAGCCCTCTGGAACCAACTTCCCACAGAGGTTTGTATTGCTTCCTCCCTCCTAGTTTTCTGGAAATTGTTGAAGACGCATTTATGCTGACAGGCTTGGGGTGTATGAACTGCACTCTGCCCCTGGGCCTAGGAATGTCTCTCCATCAGCGACTGCGTGTTGACTGTGATTGTATGTTGTATGAATGTAATTAATTTTTATTGTATTGTAATTGTAAGCCGCCCTGGGTCCTAGGAGAAGGGCAGCATATAAGTTTAAATAAATAAATGGTAGCTAAAGCCAGAAACTTGGGAACAATAAGAATAGTTCTCATTGATGATGTAATGGTCAAATGTATTTGAGACAGGACAAATCCATTCATGCAACCAATGAGAAAAAAATTACATTCAGCTGCAAGGCTGCCAGTATTATATTTCATTCAAACTGGATGTGATTTGACTATCAGCAATGTACAGGGACACTCACCTAGCACCAATCTGCAATTCTTTCAAGCAGACATGTCTGCAATTGTGTTGCTGTTTTCTAAAATTTCAGTCCAGTTCTGAAAAGGAGATAGCTGAAGAAGAAGGTCACAGATCCTATGTGAGGATCTGTGCAATGCCCTTCCTTCCAATATAATTGGCTCTTTGTCAATGAGAAATAATCATCACAATTCCTCTGTTATTTCGATTTTATATATTTATGTAATTGGTATGCACAAAGACCGAATATTCAATGCTATTCTACATAAATCTATTTTGTCAGCTCCCCACTCTGACATATTTGTTACATTTATAATGCACAAATGAACATGTTCAGCATCATTAAATATAATGTGGAACTGGGAAAGAATCAATACTTAAAGCCAGTACTTTTGGGGACAACTGTTTGGAATTAAAATTGTTCCCCTTTTGGCTGAAGCTACCTGTTTAGAATTCCTTTAGCTTCCTTCCTTCCTTCCTTCCTTCCTTCCTTCCTTCCTTCCTTCCTTCCTTCCTTCCTTCCTTCCTTCCTTCTTTCCCTCCTTTCTTCTTCAGAAACAGATGAAGTTATCAACCTCTAACTATTTCCAAATGTTAATGTTCACACTTGAACACTTTTTTATAGAGTCCAAAATGCTTATTTAGCCTGAAAATTTGTCTTGCCTAACGAAAACCTGAAGTAGCTTATATTAACAAACCAATAATTACCCTTTTACAAGCCCTCTATGCCATTTCCAATACTTTGGTTGATCATTATCTAATCTCTTTGAAGGAAGTGTTCACAAATCCAGGGCCATGTCCAAAACATTTTGTTCATTAACATGTTTTTTTTCTCTTTTCAGGCCATTGAAAAGCTATTTAATTTCATAACTGACATAAAACCATCCCTCATTTTATACTTCAGCTGCAAAATAGGTGTCAAGGGAGCTAGTTTTAATTCAAGTTTCATGAAATTACTTGCTAATGTTAGAAATATTATACTCTGAATATTCCCTCTGGAGACATTCATGAGGCAGTGTTTCAAGACAGAAGAGGTTACTGAACTTTGAAAGCTGGTGATTTATAAATGCCTACCAAGACTTGGTACCAAGGTTCTTGACAAATAGAATATTTTACTTTGGGTTAAGAAATTATAAACTTCTCATTTTTTGAGGAGAATGACCCACAGTGGTATCTCCGAACAGACAAAATCTTCTTTATCCCCTTTGGACAAGATTCAAGATGTTTAATTTAAGATGTTTAATGAAGAGAAAGATGAGGGGGGACATGATAGCAGTGTTCCAATATCTCAGGGGTTGCCACAAAGAACAGGGAGTCAAACTATTTCCCAAAGCACCTGAAGGCAAGACAAAAAGCAATGGATGGAGACTAACCAAAGAGAGAAGCAACCTCTGGAAGCTGTGACTGTGAAGAGATTGGACAGCCATTTGTCTGAAATGGTACAGGGTTTCCTGCCTGAGTGGGGGGTTGGACTAGATGACCTCCAAGCTCCCTTCCAACTTTATTATTATTATTATTATTATTATTATTATTATTATTATTATTATTATTATTATCATCATCATCATCATCATCATTATCATTATTATTAAGACTATTATTGTCATCTAAAGATCAAAATAAAGATTTATTTTTAGGAACCTGGATCTGACTGCAATACTGTCAGAAAGATGTGCTCTATGATTTCACAATTAAAGTTCCACCTTTTGTATGTATTATTGTATAGAAACATCAAACTATCACAGAATTCATTATGAAAGACTATTGGGTGATTTTTCAAATGCTTTGAATCCAAGCACTAACTAAGGACTGGTTGTTGTTTCTTCTGTCTGTCTGTCTGTTTGTCTGTCTGTCTGTCTATTCAGTGAACCATTTAGCCATCTAAATTGCCAAACCATCTTAGAACACAGAACATAGAATAACATGGTTGGAAGGGATCCTGGAGCTCTTTCTGAAAGAATTGTGAAACAAAATGATTTTATACAAAACTGATGAGATGAAGTAGTTATGTACTGTTCTTTAAATATTGTTAAAAGTCTTGGTTGATACTATTTATTTATTGAAGCAATTGTTAAAGTTGACTTCTACAAAACCAGGTTTGTATTTGTGTCAAAATTGGGTTCAGTAGACATTGGGGGGCTATCTATAATGAAATATCTAGTTCTATCAAATAGTCCAACTTCCATTCTTGATACTGAACAAAATGCTAAACAAAGCATGATCAAGAAATGGGAGCAAAACTGATAGATTAGGAGTCCAGAAATTATTTCTATTTTTTTACAAACATCTAAACTGTGGTAGAAATATTAATTTTCTGATTTTTAATTTCTATTATTTTAAATTGTAGTGCATGCTTTATAGTAAGTTGGGAAAGCTTAGAGGTGGATTCAGTAAAATAAATAACCTGGTAGACAGCCTGATCTCCTCTTGGGAGGAGATTAAAAAATGAATGGTGGAAACTGTGAATAAGTACCCTTTAAAGGTTACCATATCTATCTATTTTCTCTCCCTGTACCTGACTCTGCAAGTGATCTTTAGCTACAGGACAAGTGAAAATCAGCTTATAGTCAGGGAAATCCATAGTTGTCATGGGCATATTTGACCACCTTTTACTCTCCTGATGTAGACAGTTGTCATTGGCTTCAAGCACCTTTACACCTGCTGTTCATCTTCACATTGTCTACTACTCTGCAAACAAAACAAGTCACTAAGTCAGATATTATAAAAACAAAAAAGAAAACAGTGTGATAAATGTGTCTCAATATCCTAGGTCTGACTCTAGCAGCCTAAACTGCAAGTTATTTGCCAGAGAATTTTTTCAGCCGTTCTGATTTGTAGAGCAGCAGATAAATAATGTTCCATTCCTTTAACAGACGAAATGAAAAGAACATATTGCTGGTTTTATAGAAATTAGGGTCTCATCTATTTTAGAATATTTTTAATCTCTATGTGAAAGTTATGTTGCTTTTAAAATAGTGTAATTGTTTATTCAGAAAAAAATATTTTTGACTACCTTTTCTTTTAGGTTTTTTTCTTTTAAGTAAGATTAATAAGTAAATATAACTTTTTGTTTTTTTTCTCCTGATGTTAAATCAAAACGGTGCAAAAGTAATATTTCTTGAATCCTTAATCAGAGCAAATTATTCAGTTATGTTTGGGCTCAACGTAATTGCATATTAGCATAATTTCAATGAGTAACTTCAATACATACTTACAGGGTATTATGAAATGATAAATCTTCCTTAATAGTATTTGGATTTTGATATTTTTCCTTTGAAACAACAAAGCTAGGATACATGAATCCCATGCAATATTTCCTATGTCATCAACTTCTTATTGTACATTTTACTGAATTACGGCTTGCCTAAAATGTTGAACCTAGTAATATTTCATACCTCTGTTGAAAAATATGTCACTAGTTTTTTGCAGCCCATTAATCCTCCTAAGTTTATACTGTCAACTTGATTTATAAATGTGTATATTTTACTTTATTCTTGCAATCATTTCATCCAATATTCTTTTTAGTTTCTATTTTGTGATCAATTTATTACAAATTCTAATCTTACACAAAGTTTTAAAGCCTTTCAAAATCCCTCCACCTTTGGAGAAAGTCTCAGAGGAAAGTTACTGTACATGATCTACTTTAGCTCCAACAAGAATTAACACAGGGTTAGACATAAAGGACTCAAATGCTATACACCAATGCACAGAGTTTGAACAGTAAAAAGGGTGAACTAGAAATTCAGGTTAATGAGGGCAGATATGATATTGTTGCCATTACGGAAACATGGTGGGATGAAACCCACAAATGGAACACACAACTAGAGGGATTTAAATTATTTAAAAGAAACAGACCAAATAAAAGAGGAGGTGGAGTTGCTCTCTATATAAGAAATAACTACATCTCTACAGAAATAGAGCACAACAATGATGAAAACTGTCTTGAATGCATTTGGGTCAATGTAAAAGAGGAAAAAATGGCATTGCCATAGGTGTATACTATAGGCCACTCAACCAAACAGAGGAACTTTTTGCTAGTCAGCTAACTAAGGTATGTAGGATGCACATCACAATAGTAATGGGGGACTTTAACTACCCTGACATCAACTGGGAGACAAACTCTGCACCAAGTGGAAGATCAAACAGGTTTCTGGCAAACCTAGCAGACAACTTTGTCTCCCAAAAAGTAGAGAAGGGAACTAAAGGATTAGCCATATTGGATCTAATTCTCACTAATAGAGATGAAATGATAGAAGGTGTTGAAGCCACAGGAACCTTGGGAGGACATGATCATGCAATATTAGAATTCAACATTATGGAAGCACAAGCAATAGAACACAGTTAAAGTAGAGTCTTGGACTTTAAGAGAGCTAATTTCAATAAACTTAGAGAGGGTTTGGGAAGGATTCCATGGATGAGAATCCTCCAGGGGAAAACAACTCAAGAAGTTTGGGAAATTTTGAAAAGTGAGATAACAAAAGCTCAGTCTAGCATAATACCAACAAAGAAGAAAAATAACAGCTCTCAAAAGAAACTAGCATGGCTGCATAAAGAACTCTCTGATCAATTGAAAGATAAAAAGGACAAGTATAAAAAGTGCTTGAATGCTTCACTGGAAGTGTCACAGAAGCAACATATTCCTTTAAAGCTTTGCATAGGTCCAAAATACATCTCGTATTAATTTTGTGAATGGAAGTTTCCTTTTTGAAAATTTAAGGTGAGTACTAATATTGGAGAAAATGTTTAAACATCTCTCTATATAGGACTTCTCATTATCCTTTTCTCAGTACTATCTATTACTTTTTCAGACTGATATTTAGTACCTTCGTCAATACCCTAGACCTAAAAGAGAGAAACCTGGAAAGAGAGAGAGAGAGACAGACACACACACACACACACACACACACACACACACACAGAGAGAGAGAGAGAGAGAGAGAGAGAGAGAGAGAGAGAGAGAGAGAGAGAGAGAGAGAGAGAGAGAGAAGAGACAGAGACAGAGACAGAGACAGAGACAGAGACAGAGACAGAGACAGAGACAGAGACAGAGACAGAGACAGAGACAGAGACAGAGACAGAGACAGACAGAGAGACAAACAGAGACAGAGACAGAGACAGACAGAGAGACAGCCACACATATAGACACAGAGAGAGAGATAAAAAAATAACCCACCTTTTCAAGGAAAGTTCCCTCCCCCCCAAAAAAAAGAAAGAAAGAAAAGAAAGAAAAAAGAAAGCAAGATTTTCTTCTGCTTATAGGTAGCACATGTACGCTTGTTTCCCATCTCTGTCTCTGAATATACAGACCTTAAAACTGAGCATACTTTATACCGTAAACATGGACCTATTGAAAGCTGCATTTATCTAATTTCAAAGCTGTTCCACAAAATGCTTTTTTGTACCAAGTATTGAAGTATCTTCTTCAAATCTTTTTATCTATCCTTATTATCCACATTCTTGGGATGAACATAGCCTTTAATGTTATACATCACAAGCAGGAGAACCTTTTATTATACACTTCTTCCATATGATGTGTTATTGTATATTCTCCATGAGATTTGTGCAGGATGATGTAATGTTTTTTTTTAGGCTAGTCATCTGCAAACGTCAGATTTCTTCATTTTGCTTTTCATTTTCTGTACATCCTCTTCATTTTTTAAAAGGTATTTTGTGAGATGAATTAACTGGGCTTTGCACCTCTTCCAATTATCAGACTATAACAGGGTAAAAGAAACAAAAGAGGTCATAACACACCAACCTCTGATTTTTCCCAGAGTAGGCTAGCCAGAAGATCAATCTTCAACAGAACTTTCATTTCTTTAGTCTCACAGAAGGTGTCCTTGGACCAGAGTTTAACTATTAGTCTCCAGCATCCGACTTGACATAATTTAATTATCTGCTTAAACTCAGCAGAGGTCTCTCAGACATTCAACACAGTGCAGCCTGATAAGATTTTTTTTATTGCCACTAAACTGAAAACATATTAGACAGCTGGTTGTCCCTTGTCAACATAAATATACACTTTCATCTTATACTCATTTCAGTTTAAGCCCTTTGCTTCTTACCCCCTATTTGCCCCATTTTATTTATCAAATTTAGGTACTGCCAATCTCACTCATACACTTCAGGTCCACCATCACAGCCCTGTGCCTTGCTTGTATTTAGTGTGGGCACATCAGCCCTGTGCCTTGCTTGTATTTATCTTTGTATTTAGTGTGGGCACACCAGATTCCACCTGACTTTACTGTAACCAGTTTCTTTCAGTAAAAGTCCCTCTGCTTCAATCAAATGGAGTCATGAGTCTTACTTCCCTGAGAGGGGTAGGCTGAATTTGCAGTTGTGTTCAACCTGGAGAGGGTGTCATCTCTACCATGGGGACCATGCAGGCAGCAACCTCATCTAAAGCCTCCCTGGCACTGGACATCTCTGCATGGACAGCAGTAGCTAGAGGCTATGGAGGCCCCACCACAGTCCAGATGATCCCTGGCTGTTGGGAAGAAGGAAGACTAAGAGGAGAGACCCATAGGGATGATTTTCATCTATGGTAGCCAGAGAAGCCGCTAGAAGAGTTGGAGGAAGAGGAAAGGCAAGCAGAGAACACAACCAGGTCAACTGGATGATGGAGCAGGTGATGAAGTTTATGACATGGGCTTTCCAGAACCTCAGAGTGCCTGAAGCCCTTGCCAGAGCAGTGCTTCTAGAGGCATGACACCTCTGGTCACCTCTGATGACAGGAGAGTGTCGCCTACAGCCACTACTGCTGGGCCTTCAGTGAGTCCTGCCACTGTGGCCACTGCTGTTGGGCCAGCACTGTGGAGAGCTGGCTGAAGCAGCCCTCTGGGGGCTGTTCCATCACCCAAGACAAGGAGCCAAAAGATTCAATTGCTCAGGGTGAAATTTGATGGCAACCCCAAACAATTGTGATTTTTCCTAGCACACGACCTGATGTATAAATAGGAGTATGGCCCTGAGCTGCCCACAGAGGGTGCCAAGATGAGAAGCATTACCCTAAGCATAGAAGGGGTAGCAACTCATTGGATGGTCACCCTTCACAATGAAAATGCCCCAGAGCTGAGAAATATCAAACATTTAATGGGGACACTCTGCTGACTTTTCAAGGACCCACTGGCTGACCAGAAGGCAAAAGATCACATCAAAACCATCAGTCAGGACTGAAGGGGAAGGCCAAATATACTGAAGAATTCCATGACATTGTGTGCAGACTCACCATAAGACATACTGATTAGTTGCTTCAAAGATGATCTCAGTAACACCTGCATCTCTTGGGGTGCCTCTCCCTAGTCTCCATGGCTGGTACTTCTTGGCTGAAGAAGTGGAAATTGATCAGGCTTGCAACAAGTACCACCCAGGGCATGGATGAAGGAAGTCAATCCCTGAGATGAGAGAGCTGGTGAAGCTGCAGCCCCACTCACAAAACCTACATGCTCACATGGCTTGTTTCCAAGTGCAGGAAAGTGGTGGAATGTAAGGCTGGGTGACCCATCAAGAAAGCAGCCCCTAATCCCATCAAGAGAACAAACAAGTCGCCCAAATGAACCCAAGAGATGGCACTGAAAGGAGTGGAGATTGTCGAGTTCATCCTATCCCCCAAGGATGGTGAGAGAACTCTGATTGAACCAGTTGAGGGCCTGGGGGGGATGATACTGATATCTATGATGATCCCCTGGTAAGAGGCCCAATAACACAGGTGACAGTCCCTATAGAACTAATAATCCAATCCTCTGGATGTAAAATCAACTTGCCTGCCCTCTTGGACTCAGATTGTTCCAGATGCTTGGTCAACCCTGCCCTGGTGGAAAAACTGGGAATCAGATTTAAACAACGTAAGGTGCTGGTGGCATTTTGCCAACTGGACAGATCCGTGGGGGGAATTCAGGCAAAGTTTGTCACCAAGCCAATAGAAATGTGAATGGGAAGGCCACCTAGAGTCTTTGGATTTTATTGTGGCCCCTAGAATGGAGAGACCCCTGGTTTTAGGGCTGGCCTGGCTCAGGAAGTGAAAGCCTTATGTGAACTGGAGGAGGGCTCTGTTTAAAAACTGGTGGACTAGTCCATGGGGGCCTGGAGAAGTAGCAGGGAACAGTTGAAACCAAGGAGTGACCTGGGACCAGCGGTGCACAAATGAGGAAAATCTCCTTTCCTCATTCCCAAAGAATATAAGGACTTGAGAGATGTGTTCAGCAAGAAGGGATCAGATGAGCTCCTACCCCACTGGCCAACAGACAGTTCCATAGAACATCCCCATGCTAGGGGCTAAATTACCTAAGCCCAAACTTTATTCAATGATCTCAAAAGACCTGGAGTAGCTATGCTTTTTTACAGACAAAAATCTCAAATGGAGGTTCATCCAATCAGCATGACCTTGGGTGGCTGCCCCTGTTTTATTCTTGGAAAAGAATGATAGATCACTTTGCTTATGTTTGAATTATAGAGGGTTAAATGCTGTGTTTTGAAAACACTTACCCACTGCCCTGATGAAGGGTAAGTTAGCCCATCTAGCCAAGGGGAAGATTTTTACAAAACTGGATTTTCCAGAGGCGTATTATTGTGTTAGGATCAAGGAAGGAGATGAGTGGAAAATGGCTTTTAACTGCCCCCTGATGCTTTCAGTTTAGAGTTCTCCCCTTTGGCCTACAAGGTGCCCTTGCTGTCTTCATGCAATTGATAAATGAGGGGTGCTTCTGTATTTGGGTGACATATTAATTTACACCAAAATGATGGCAGAGCATCTAAAGCTAATGAGAACTATGCTGAAAAAACTACAAGCTGCTCAACTGTATGCCAAACTCTTCTAGAGTGAATTTCATCAGGACAAAATAGACTACTAGGCTATCAAACCTTTCACAAGGGAATAAAGATGGACCCCACGATGACATGGTCAAAATTCCTTCTGCTGCTGCAGGCATTTTTCATCTCCTTTGGTCATAAGAAACTGCCCTCTATGGTTTTTTGGCTTGGTTTTGTGGGAGAGTTGAGACATATGGAAGAAGCATCTGCCTGTGTAATGCCTGACTGGTGTCTCAGACAGTACTGGTAAGGCATTACGTTGCCTACTTATAAAATAGGTTCAGTATATTTGTGAAAAAGCACCAGATCTATTTTGCAATATTCTTTTGAAAGAATATTAGAGCTTAAAAAATGGCTAGCTCTCTGGAGTCCTATATTTTACAGAATGTCCATTTAAGCTGGGGAAATACACAAACAGAGATGCTCCATCTGCTGCAAGTTGCTGGTCCTGTGCAAATAGGTTTTTCCATTGCTTCTGTCAACAAGGGGAGAAGGGTCACTTAGTTCTATCTCTTTTCTATCTTTATTACTTTACAAATAGGAAGGACATTTTGTCTACTCTCATACCATTTTGCCCAATTCATAGGTACATCTGTAAGACACAGTTGTACCCTGCTAGTGCTGCCATTCTCTTGTGACTGTAGTTGATGATGGAGTTTCCTTCTGCTTCACTGCTGATTTTTACCATGTAACCTTCCTCAGGTCCTTTTAGTTCAACTGAAAGGTCACAGGTGATAGAGAAGGAGAAGCATGCCATGAAGTAGAAGGAACTCCCCAATATTCTTCACAATTCCTGCTCCATACCTATGGTTTGTTGAATTGGACTAATTTTGGAAACAGATTAGATTGATGTTTTAAAAATATGTCCAGAAAAAAAAAACCCTACTGACAGGTCACAGAGCTGGAGTTCCTGGGTGAGTAGCTTGATAAAGGCTGAACCTGACCTTCAAAGATCCGACTATACTCAATCAGCCCAGCTCCACATGAAGAAGAGCAAGGGGTGAATGTTTCTCCTGGTGTCAGGTAACAGTCAATGGGAGGAAAAAAATGAAGCCAGCCAATTCCACCAGCTGCTGCCTTTCATTTGTCCCACATTAATACTGTAAGGGTAGTACCACCTGAGGCAGAATAAGGCTCAGCCATCAGTGCAGCATAATTTATAGCAGCACAATTTATGGCAGCACACTTTATCCCAGTACATTTTTCTTCCAACTCAAGGACTGGAAAATGGCCTATTATTAGAATGTAAACTCCAAGACCCCATTGAATAGAACTATTCAGGGTGGTTCCAATTTTCTGGATAGTTGTAGGAAATGAATATTGAGTCAGAATCTAAAGCAGGCCTATCTGAATAAAAGGGAAAATGTCTTTCTAAAACCCTACTGTGGGATCTTTCAACTTAGACTCAATTATATTTTAGTAAGAAGAGAAAACAAAGCAATACAAAGATTAGCAATACAACTTAGGTTATCTATTATAAAGCCTGTGCAAAAGAGGCACTTGACTTAAGGAATTTTCTGCGTGCAAAAATCATTGTGTCTGCTCCAAAAAGTGTGAACTAAAAAAACTTAGAGTTGGAGAAGGGGCACTATATTAAATCCACTTCTTCTTTCCTCAATACATTGATTGTTCACTGGTTTGTCAATAGGACAGTTGCCTCATTCAACAAACATATACATGGGGTGTATGGGGTGACTAGGGAGGGGTAGTACCTCTGGTGTAGGGCGTGTCATGCCTTTTAGGCAGCTCGTACACCTTTGGTCCCCACCTGACACTCAGCTCTCACCTGTGGCTCCTAGTAGCTGTAACATGCGTAGCAGCCACACCCCAGGCAACAGCTTCGACAAGCTGGCTAAACCAGGTTGAGGGCAGCCGTTGTGTCTTCGACACTCAGTGAGTAAGGGATTTTTCTATCCCGAGCATGTGAAGACAGACTCTGGTGGATTGAGCGGATGAGATCTATCAAAATAGAACCAACGGTCATGAAGGCAGTTTCTGCAAGTGATGTGGTATGCTGAGAGCACGGCAAGACATGAAAGATGCCCTGGTCAACCACTGTGTCCAGCCCATCTCCAACTGTCTCGACTTTTGTCCTGCCATTGGAACAAGATGGAATCTGGGAAGAGAGAGTGAGGCTGACTATGAACACCTCTCCCTCACTTAAATCCAACTCACGTGCAAATCTTGACATCTTGACTTTCCCTATTTCCCTAATTCCAACGAAATCTTAAAGTCCTGTGGCGATAGGCGAGCGAAGAAGCAGCAGGTGTGGAATCACTGGGGGCTGTGGACGCAGACTTGCACACAGACAGCTCAGGTCTAATGGTCGCTTCTTGCTGATGAAGCAACAGCTGGATTCGGTGTCTATCTGAGCGACTGAGCAGCCCTCTTTAGGATCACACTGCTCACCTCCGTAGTATGAGGAAGGGGCTAGAAAATGTGCCCTAAACATTGTTGCTTCCTTCAAACCCTGTCCTGCCTACCGCGGCTGGAGGGGATCCCATCTCATGCGGTTGAAATACAAAATTTAAGACAAAACACAAGGTGTTACCACTTATTATTGGTACATGGAATGTACGTTCGCTTCAAGACAATCCATTAGCAGACTGTCCAGAAAGAAGAACAGCTCTGGTAGCCAGAGAACTTGCAAGATTTAACATTGACATTGCGGCCCTGTGTGAAACTTGTTTAGCCAATGAAGGTCAGCTTACAGAAACAGGAGGCGGTTATACATTCTTTTGGTGGGGACATAGTAATGACCAACGTCGTGAGTCTGGAGTTGGCTTGGCAGTTAAGAACCATCTTGTTTGCCAACTTGCCAGTCTTCCTAAGGGTGTGAATGATCAACTTATGACACTGCACCTCCCATTACTAAGTAGAAAGCAAGCCACATTGATCAGTGCCTACGCACCTACAATGACAAATCCGATGAAGTAAAGGACAAGTTTTACGAAGATCTTGATGCCCTACTTTCATCCATGAAGTGCACTGATAGGCTGATTTTACTTGGTGATTTCAATGTGAGAGTGGGGTCTGATCATTCTACCTGGGATGGCGTTATTGGTAAAAATGGAATTGGCACATGTAACAGCAATGGTTTGCTATTATTGAAGACATGTGCTGCTCATGATCTGGTCATTACTAACACCATCTTTTGCCTGCCTACTACTAAAAAGACGTCCTGGATGAACCCACACTCCAGGCACTGGCATCTCATTGACTACGTCATTGTGCAGAGGAAAGACATGCAAGATATAAGAGTCACTAAGGCTATGCCGAGTGCTGACTGTTGGGCTGACCATAGACTCATCATTTCAAAGTTAAATATTCACATCAAGCCAAAGAATCATCCACAGGGAAACAGAGTTGTGATGAAAAAGATCAACGTCAGTGCACTGGAAAATCCCGACGTAGCAGCTTCATTAGTAAAAGATCTTGATACTCAACTCCTGGAGCTGCAAATACAGGAAAATGCTGAGAAGGACTGGGAATGTTTCCGGGACATCTTGCACTCTTCTGCACTCAAGGTTCTTGGACCTTCATATAGGAAGCAGCAGGCCTGGTTTGATGAAAACAATGAAGAGATTAGGATCTTGCTTGCTGAAAAACACCACCTCTACCATGCTCATCAAAATGATCCATCGTCAACTGCAAAGAAAAATGCTTTTATAAACACTCTCAGGATTGTACAGAGCAAGCTCCGCAAGATGCAGGATTCCTGGTTGAGTGCTAAAGCAGATGAAATCCAGAAGTTTGCTGATAGAGGTGATGTCAAATGGTTCTATGAAGTCCTTAGATCCCTGTATGGACCTCAGCCCTTAGGAAGCTCTCCTCTACTGGATTCGAGTGGTGCAACTCTTATCACTAAGAAGACCCTGATTTTACAGCATTGGGCTGAGCACTTCCACTCTGTGCTCAACCGCCCATCTACCATCAATAATGAGGCGATAGACAGGATGTCCCAGGTAGATATCAACTATAACCTGGATGCCCTACCATCAGAGGCTGAAACCTTACAGGCCATCAGGCAATGTTCCAGTGGTAAGGTGCCAGGATCTGACGCAATCCCAGTGGAAGTTTATAAGGCTGGTGGCGCTGTGCTTGTTGAAAAACTTACCCAACTGTTCCGATCCTTTTGGAAACAAGGTTCCATTCCCCAGGAACTGAAAGACACGTCCATCGTGCACCTCTACAAGAGTTAAGGAAATTGACAACTCTGCGATAACTATAGAGGAATATAACTTCTCTCCATCGTAGGCAAGATCTTTGCACGTGTGTTGCTAAATCGCCTGATTGACCATCTGGAACAGGGTATACTACCTGAAACACAGTGTGGTTTCCGTAAAGAGCACGGCACGGTGGACATGATCTTTGCAGCTCGACAGCTCCAGGAGAAATGTCAGGAGCAAAATTGTGAACTATACACGACCTTCGTGGATCTTACCAAGGCTTTTGACACAGTTAGTCGTGAAGGATTATGGCGTATTATGTCGAAGTTTGGGTGCCCTGACAGATTTATCCTGATGGTATGGCAGTTCCATGATGGCATGGCGGCTCGTGTTTTGAGTAACGGTGGAGCCTCAGAGGCCTTCCCTGTCACTAACAGTGTTAAGCAAGGCTGTGTGCTGGCACCAACCCTGTTCAGCATGATGTTTTCAGCCATGCTGTCAGATACCTTTCAGAACAGCTCAGTGGGAGTTAATCTGAGGTACAGAACTGATGGGAAACTATTCAACCTGCGAAGACTTCAGGCTGTCACCAAGGTAAAGGAGACTGTGTTACGAGATCTACTTAATGCAGGATCGGAGCAGGAAATGCAAGCCAGCATGGACAAATTTGCAGCCACTTGTGACAACTTTGGCCTCCTCATTAACATGAAGAAAACCAAAGTGATGTACCAGCCAGTTCCAAAAGCTCAGTATCAAGCACCTACCATCACAGTAAAGGGATAAAAGCTGCAAGTAGTGGACCAATTTACGTATCTTGGTAGTACCCTCTCCCGTGCCATGACAATTGACAATGAGGTCAACTGTAGAATTGCTAAGGCAAGCTCTGCATTTGGCAGATTGCAGACTAAAGTGGAATAAGCCTTGCTACTAAGCTTAAAATTTACAAGGCAGCAGTGTTAACTACCCTGATGTATGCTAGTGAGACCTCGACAGTGTACAAGAGGCACGTGAGGCAACTGAATTATTTCCACATGACTTGCCTTCGTAGAATTCTGAGGATCCAGTGGCAAGATAAGATACCAGACACTGATGTCCTCTCCAGAGCAGGCCTATCATCAGTTTACACTCTGTTGATGAAAGCCCAGATGCGCTGGGCAGGCCATGTTGTAAGGATGCCAGATCATCGCAGCCATAAACAGCTCTTTTATGGTGAACTGTCTCAAGGGAAAAGATCACACAGGGGACAAAAGAAGCAATATAAAGATATGCTGAAAGCCTCTCTTAAGTCCCTGGATATTAACATCACCTCCTGGGAACCTCTGGCACATGATCGATCGACATGGTGTACTCTGGTGTACCAGGGTTGCCAGACATATGAACATAGAAGGACAATCTTGGCACAAGAGAAGTGTGCACTCCGCAAAGCCAGAGCTGTAAATGCCAAAGTAAAGTGTTTACATTTCTTTGTTCAGTATGTGACAGAACATTCTGTGCTAACATTGGTCTTATCAGCCACCTACGAACACATTGTTGATGGCCCATAATCCATAAGATGTCAAGGTCTTCATCAAATTCGATGGATGAACAATAACACCCAAAATAAATGCATAAGGTAACCTAAGATCAAAAAATTAGGAAAGGAAAAATAGATTGTTGTATACTGAAATCAAAATCCCCTTTCAAGGTGTCTAAAGTCATGAGGTATTTCAAGAAAAAAGTAGAAAATTATTACATTATGATAATGTGTTCAAATATTAGAATGCACATATTAAACAGAGATATGGCAAGTATCAAGCAAAAATGCTGAAAGAAAATTAAAAGAAGAATATATATTACAATTTTTCCTAGTATTCTTAAGTATCTTTGAGAAGATTAAAGGTATATTTGAAACTAAGGAAAACAAACTATTCAGAAGGAAGAAATAAAATAGTGCAACAACACTGGGTTAATGTCAGCATCAAGATATGTTTGCCTTTGTTAAGTTAATCTTCATCTATGTTCTGCTGCTGATTTATCTACAAGTCTACTCGTGGTTAATGAAGGCATTGCCACCAAATTAGAATTAAGCCCCTGGATCATTCAAATTTAATTATTTCCTGCTGTGCCCTTTCTAGTTTCTTGAAATTGGCATCTTCTGAAACACTGGTTCATTGGCAGTATTGTTCTCCCTTTTGTTTTCCTTTTGTTAAAATAGTTCTTGCACACCATATATATTGAACAGTTCTGTTGACAGTTCAATTTTATACATAGTTACTCTGTTCAGAAGTTAAAATCAGTACATTTTACAATTGTGATCATTTACTACATAATAAAAAGTACAGTTCTCCTTTCTTTCTAGAAAGCATTTATATAACCATATATAGCTGAACATGTCAAAAGCTAAAGCTGAGTGAGAAGTGGATTGGACCACATATGTAGATCTAGCTCACTTTTTTCCAGTCTCCCTACATTTCCACAGAAGAGGTTGGCTTGAATGTAAATGCCAATCTCTGGGTGATCTACAAACCAAATAAAGCAAAGTCCTGACAATGCTGATTGTTGTATTATTTAGTCATTTCTTTATCGCATGGTTTTATACCTTGCTCATTTCCTTGGAACACAAAGGAATACATAGAATTATAAGAACAAACAATATCTATCTAATTAAATAACTACCTAATTAAAAGATAATCTGCACGCAGTTAGGCCTCAAGCATTAGGTGAAACTGCTGGGTCTTTAGCAAAAAAATGACATGATTTGGGTTTTTGGGGGTGTCTTAGGAGTAGGGGGCCTAATGTCCCATAGCATGGGGATAACTACAGAAAAGGTACATTATCAGGGCCTATGTCATACACAGGGTAAAATATATTTGAACTATGCTATTTGAGGGTGGTATTGAGCACTATGTATTGATTATTGCTTTGTATTAGGATACCAGTCTGGAGAATCCAAGCACTGATTCAGGCTTTAGTTAAGTGATATAGCTCCCAGGCAACTAATATAAAAGTTGTTTATTTATTGATATTCAAATGGCTAAAGAGAACTGTCCAATTACCAAGCTTGATCCTGAATGATGCACTATGTATGAGGTATCTGATCAATCAAGAATTAGTGGGATGCATCAATTAGAGTGTTGAAAAGATGTAAAAATGCTATCTGAAAAATACCAAATGAAATAAATGGAGAGTGAAGGTATAGGTCAGATATCAAACACTTTTACAAAGAATGTCAAACATTTCCCAAGAGATTGTTCTAAATTACATTTGGCTTCTTTATTGATTATAACAAGTACATTTTTGGCTTGTTTTATTTTTACTAATAGAGCAATATTTCAAGACATTTATTACCATCTTAAGTGCAATCTATATTACTTTATACTTCTGTATCAATACCATTGTAAATACATGCTCCTGCCACTTTCATAATACCCTACAAGGGAGGTAAAAATCTACAATTATTATTACAAAAATTTGATCCATTCAAGGACTGAGTTGGTGGTCCTTTAGTAGTAATTAATCTATGCATTTATGAACAAAGCTACTAAAGTTTATACATATCCATTGTTCACATTTATCTGCCACAATAGACCTATTGAGCACTGGTTCAAAATTAGCATTCAATAGAACAGATTTTTGTACTCTAGTTGAAAATAATATTTTTAATGCTATACTAATGTCTATATTTAAATACTTTGGTGTGTAATTTTTAAAATAATGAATCAAGTTGTAGTAACACTATATTAGGGCAAACATATTTTGGGACTAGTAATACTGATTTCTTCCATGCATATTAATTGATGACAAATGGGATGGAGTTCAGGTGAGGGGTAATTTGCAAGTTCCAAGAATTAAACTGGTAGCAGTGGTGATGTGTTTTGTTATTTCAAAGAGTCAGAGAGTCATAGATTCACTGAATCAGAAACTACTTCACGGGTCATTTGTTACAACTCCTGTTCAGTACAGAATCTTTTTGTTAGTTATCCACCCTTTGTTTTGAGACCTTAAGTGAGAATAAACATATCACAAGGCAATTTATTCAACTAGTTGACAGTTCTTAGCATTAGCAATTTCCTCTCAACACCTAACCTGTATCTATTACCCATAGGTTTAACTCACTGGTTATAGGCTTCCCCTCTAGGATCACAACCCTTTAAGTATCTGAAGAGTATTGTTATATTTCTCATCAGTCTTTTCCTCCATCAGCTAAACATACATAATAATTTTGACAGCTCCTTATATGATTTCTTTTCCAAATCTCTCATCATTTTGGAAGTTCTTTTCTGAATGTCCTCCAGTTAATTGATGTCCTTTTAAGATTGTAGTGTCCATTAACTGGACTTAATATTCCAAATGGGCCTGACAAAGGCTGAGTAGACTGGGCCAACTATTTTCCATGAACTGAATTCTAAGTTCCTATTAATATACTCAAAATAGCATTTGCCTTTTTAGCAACTGAATCTTTTCTCATGTACTACTATAAAGCCAGGGATCTTCCATCCTATACCTGTTCCTTTGACATTTCTCTTGACATAAAATGCATGATTTGACATTTCTTCTTGTTAAATTTTATTCAGTTCATTTCAGTCCTCTGGGTAAAGTAGTAAAAAAAAATTGAATCCCTTCTTTCTTAAGTGTTAACCACTCATCCTAATTTTGTGCCATCTGCAAATTTGACAATCATCCTCTCAAACTCATCATCTAGATCATTAATAAAGATGTTGATTAGCAAACAGCAGAGCCCTAAGTTAGTATACACAACATTATTTTCCACTCTGATGGGATAGAGTATTCTCTGTGTGGTCATTCAGCTACCTATGAATCCATCTAACATTGGATCATCTAATCCCAGATTTTGCTAGTTTATGAATGACAATATCATAAGAAACTTTGTTGAATGCTTTGCTGAGATCAAAGTATAGCATATCTATGCCATTTTCCTGATGTATTTAGCTGGTAACTCTGCCCAAAATGGAAATAATGTTAGCTGAATCTTGTTAATTGTTGCATTAACAATTGTTGTATCCTGTCAAAATGATCACAAACATGCTATTTAATAAACTGCTGGAGGACTGTGTCTAGTTTAGACATCAAGGTGACAGGTCTCTGATTTTTCAATTCTTTCCTTTTAAAAAAAAGATAGGGACAACATTTGCTCTTCTCCAATCTCCAGGGACCTTAAATTTTCTCTAGTACTCAAATATTATGATTAATGATTCTGCAATCACCTCTAGTTGTTCCTTCAGTATCCTTGGTTGAAATTTATCTGGCCCTGGAGACTTGAATTCATTTAAATTATCTAAGTGTTCCTTTACCCTCTCCTTGTCTATCCTGAGATGCAGTTCCCTCTTTCCACTCCTGGCACAATTATGGCCAGCTCAGATTTTGCTTCCCTTTTGATAGACATAAAATATGAATTAAGATATTGTGGCTTGCTACAATCATAAATTACCAATTCATAATTTTCCCCTCCCTGTTTTCCTTTTTGTCTTTATATATGTTCTTATATACCTAAAGAACTTGTTTTGAAGTTTTGAGGGGCATTTTTTACACATTTTAGCTCATTCTGTTCTTTAGGATATTGAGAGTTTCACAAGAATGTCCATTCTTCACTATTCTCCTTCAAGATTTCAAGCCATTATATGTGATATATCTTCTCTATGAATTTGTCAAGATCTATTCTTTTTAAATCTAGTGGACATGTGTTGCATTTCTCCTCCATCTGATATCATGAAGTCAAGGATAATACATACATTTTCTCCCAAAGTTGCAGTCATTTTTACTTCTCCAACCAGTTCCTCCCTCTTAATAAGAATGAGATAATTAGATCTGGGATAGCAGAATCTGTTCCTTGCTGGTTCCTTCCTTCCTTCATCATTAGATAAATAAAACTATCAGCAAGAAAGGACAAAAATATATTGTACCCCCAATTCTTGGCTGAAATAGATATTTAGCAGTATCAGGATAGTTGAAGTCTCCCATTACCACCACCTTTAAAAACCCAGTCATCCATAACTTCTGCCTGATTAGGTGATCTATATATTGAATTATATGCTATATACTGAACTGTATTACTGTATTACATCAGTAATAACACTATTGTTTCATATTTTTATTCTTATCCAAACACTCTCAGCAGGATTTCCATGTTCCAAATAATGAATTTTGTTTAAAAGATATACTTTCTTTATATACAATACAATTCCCTTCTCCTTCTATTGGGCTTTATCCTTTTGAATAATGTGTAGTTTTTCAGGGATATGTTTTAAGCATATGTGTCATTTCACCAAGTTTCATTATTGCCTATGAATCATACCCAACTTCTTGTCTTAGGATTTCTGCCTGTGTTCCTCCCCGATTGTCCCACTGCATCCAGCAGTTAGTAAATTATAAGAGCAAAGTTTGGACAGAACCTTAACCTCATCATTTTAAAATGTTTACTGATATGGATCTGTGCTGAATCAGTGCATTGTCTGAAATTGGTGTAAACATATAAAATTCTGTGGCTATTTTAAGCTCCTCACTCCCTGAGTTCTGCACATACATGCCATACTTGTTGGCAATCACATTATGCACAAAAAAAGGAACTCTGGTGACCTAGACATGAATGAACGGTGTGAGTAGATTGGCACTGAGACTCTAAAACTGAGAAGTTGATAAGACTAAAAATATCCAGTAGGCTGTACCTCTCTCAAAAATAAGGCAAATAGTTGGAACACAAACTACTTCTGGTGGAAAATATATGTTCCCATCTGGCCTGTTAATATGAAGAGCAAAAGTAACAAAAGGGCCTTGGTAGTCAAAGCAAAATCATCATTATCCTAATCACTCTAGAGACAAAGAAATAGGTGGAAGTTCCGTATTTTGAAAACAACCATCCATTTTCTATTAGTACTTAATCAGCCTTGGTGAGCATAACTATGAACATGAGTGCATTCATGTTTATATGTGGCATATTGTCTAAGCCAATAACATTGTAGTGTTGCTTTGAGATAAGTACTTGTCATGCTGGCTATTTGTCACAACTGAACACGTGCCATCAAGTTGGTGTCATTTCTTAGTGACCACCTAGATAGACCTTCTCCAAGAAGATCTGTCCTCTTAAGGCCTTCTGATGGTGCACCCATTGACATTTTCTATAGTTCTGAAAGTAAAACTGACCCTTTGCAATTTGGCATTCCAATTAAAAAGGTATAAGTAAAGCCTCCTCATTATACTTCTTCCCTGGTGACCAAGGCTAGGTGCCAAAAAGTTCAGCTGCACCTAGTTAGATAGTAAGTGAATTGAAAAGCATGTGTGCTTCTGTGAAGTGATTGTCCCAAGACAAGAGAGATGGGAATTCAGTTTATAAAAATCAGTGAGGTTGTTTGATAATCCCTCTATTCATGTTAAGAAGTCACTTGTAAAGAAGAATTGGCTGTCTCCAAAAATGGCTTCAAAGCTTTCATATTTTAAGATCTGCAATACAAGTAGTCCAGAATGCGGCCGCACGAGCTGTCTTGGGTCTCCCAAGACATGTTCATATCATTCCAGCTCTCCACAAGCTGCACTGGCTACCTATTGGTCTCCGAACACAATTCAAAGTGTTGGTTATGACTTATAAAGCCCTTTATGGCAATGGACCAGGATACTTGCGGGACCGTCTTCTGCCTCATGAATCCCAGCGACCGGTTAGGGCGCATAGGGTTGGCCTCCTAAGAGTCCCGTCTGTTAGACAATGTCATCTGGTGGGGCCTAGGGCAAGGGCCTTCTCCGTTGCTGCCCCAGCCCTCTGGAACCAGCTTCCCTCAGAGGTTCGTACTGCTCCCTCCCTCCTAGCTTTACGGAAACTGCTGAAGACGCATCTATGCCGACAGGCTTGGGGCATATGAGCTATGCTCTGCCCCTGGGCCCTAGGAGTGTCCCTCCATCAGCGACTATTAGCTGATTGTGTTTGTATGTTGTGTGAATGCAATTAATTTTTAAATTTTTTATTGTATTGTTGTTGTGAGCCACCCTGGGTCTTAGGAGAAGGGTGACATATAAATTTGATTAAACTTAAACTTAAACTGATTCTTTTTCAGAGCGCTTTTGTGTGCGCAGGATATGAGTTTCCAAGGTTTTCTATTTTCTATTGATCAGATTTGAAAACATGACAGAAAAATTAGTAAATAAAGATCAATTAGTAAGAAAATAAGAATTTCTACTTCTCCTGGAGAGAAGAAGGGGAAAAAACATTGCCATGATACTTGTCATTCTGTTTTGATACTCAGGGAGATTATTTAGTAAGATGAAAGTAACATATATTACTTATAAAAACTCAAGAGTGACAGTGTAATTGATTTCAGATGGACAATATTTCTCAGTTGATATGGAAGTTAGATATCTACAGGCTTTTGAAATATTTATTAAAGATAAAAGATAACATTTCCTTCATACTTTCCATCATTTATAGAAAAGAAAAGAAGGTCTCAGAATCTAAAACAGAAGTGGAAACTGAAGAAAGAGAAAAAGAAAAAGAGCAGACCTGAAAGAACATTCTTTGAAAATAAGGGCAGTAGCTATCTTTGATTTTCCTTCTCTTTAAGGGTGAACAATGGGCTATGAAGTGCAACAATAGAACTTCCTTGCATCTTTTGCAAGCTGATCTTGTGAATACCTTCCTTTTATCATTCTTATCAGTATGCTAGGTCTGCACAGGCATTTGGGCACAAAGCAAGGAGAGCTAAAGCAAGAAAGGATGAACCCTCACAAATTCTGCTCTTTAAATCCTGTTCTTTATAAAGATCTTCATGAGTTAACCAAAGATGAGAAAAGGGACTGTAAGCACTGAAACTCTCTGGGAGATTATTTGCAATTTAATTAATTAGGGAAAACACATCAACTTCCTTAATTATCAGTAATAGGCAATAGTGCTCAATAATCATTATCATGGGGCTATTGCAAACATCCACATTGATGTGTTACTCACAATTCTTCAACCTATGCTGGGATAAACTACATTTGCCATATTTTGGAACCCTCTTCCACCACACTAACAAGGCTGGAAAATGGGACTGTCCTTACTTATGTAATGAAGGCCATTTTAAGAAAAGCAATGGATGGATTTATCTGACTTTATTTCCCTGTTTCCCCATTCACCATGCAGGAGAAAAAAATAATTACCAACCACTCCTTATTGGGAGTCACCAATAAAAACAAACAAACAAACAAACAATGGCATGAGGGACTTTGATGCTCTCTGAAGCTTGGCTTCTTTGGCAGTTTCTTTCTGGGGATTATTGTTTACTTGATCATTGTTCTGACGTTAATCTTGGAGTTCATCTATGCTGATCTGGGTCCTGATTCCTAGTGGAGAGGTGTTTGAGTTTTTTGTTCCCTTTTTGGCTGGTTGATTGTCTTGCTTCCATAGTCAATAGATATTACTAATGTCTATGTGTCTATTGATGCCAAATTTGCCAGAGTGCCAGGCTTCTAGAAATTCCCTGGCATTTTTGGACTTGGCTTAGCTACTTGTCAAGTAAGGATGTCAGATGGGAGGGGAATAGGAGAGAATTTTCCTGAATATTCTTCACAATCACTTTTCCAAGCCTTGTTAATTGGACTATTTCTGAACAGGGATGCATATTACCATATTCAGAAATGCAGCCAACTGATAACAGGTTCAGGAAATAGGCATCTTATAAGCCAGGATTTAAATTCAGACACTGATTGTGATTCTGACAACTTCTCTCCTGCTGAGTCTATGGATTTTCAGCCTCATGAATCTTCAAGCTATGCTTCTTGGAATTGGGTATGTCTAGTTTAATGAAGAGAAGGACAAGGGGTAACATGACAACAGTGTTCCAATATCTCAGGGATTGCCACAAAGAAGAGGAAGTCAAACTATTCCCCAAAGCACCTGAATGCATAGCAATGGATGGAAACTAATCAAGGAGAGAAGCAACCTAGAACTAAGGAGAAATTTCCTGACAGTTAGAACAATTAATCAGTGGAACAATCTGCCTCCAGAACATAGGTGTCAAACTCACCACATCATGTGACATGTTGTGATGTATCATTACTTTTTTCACATTACCAGAGCTGGGGTGGGTGTGGCTTTCACATGATGCAACCAGCCCATCAGCCGACAATTTGACACCTCTGCTCCAGAAGAGGTGAATGCTCTAACATTGGAAGTTTTTAGGAAGAGACTGGACAACCAT